>CM069906.1:101930956-102052885 GCA_036172215.1 Camellia granthamiana
GTAAAATTAAAAATATTATAAGGTTTTTTTAAAAAAAAATTTAAAACTAAAAACATTATCAATATTGCATAGTAATGTTCTAGATAGTTGTTTCGCTAACTGATGAAAAAAACAAAACATCAGATTAAACGTTTTTGCCATTCTACTTATTGGTTTGATTCAACTATCTAATAAAATCGAGAACATTATCAATTTTTTCAATTTTAAAACTAAGAACATTATCAGTTTTTTTTTTTTTTTTTTTAAGTTTTTTTTTTGTTGTCAATTTTGCACAGCAATATTCCATCGTCATACTCCTTTATAAACACAAAATTTTTAGTTTTACACAAAAAAAATATTCAACTTTTTTGATTCCCCCCCCCCAAAAAAAACATTAGCTTTTTTTTTTTTTTCAATTTAAAAGTTGATATTTTAAAGTTTTGAAAATCAAAATAAATATCAAATTATCATGTTCCTTTATAAGCAATCATAAATGATGAACAATCATTGTTGAAGGTAATTCCGACTATTAAAAATTTAATGTAACTTAAATTTCTAAAAAATCTTAGTAGTTAAGATTTAGTAGAATACAAGTTAATAAATTAAGATTTGTGTGTGAGTGAATTTCCGATCACACTGTCCTCCTTAGTAATCCAGCTGTAGAACACAGGCAGAGTAGACGGCGCCCTGTAATCTGCACAGAAAGAAAAGGCTCCGGCGGTGGTTCTTCCACCCGGGGGCACTCCGACGATCAAGTCAATACTCAATATCTCTCAAAGATAATACAAGTGCTTAAATTACTGCTCAAAACTACAAATTGCGTACCTTAGACCCGTCGGGGGTGCCCTTCTTTTATAGTCTCTTTCTATCCTAGTCCCACTAGAAGTCTCGTTTCTATGGACTCCAATTCCGGATTTACCTTGGACTCTTTCAAGAGATAAGGATAGACTTCCCTCAGAATATCATCTGTATCCATCTTGTTGTCTTTCTTCATTTTAGGACTCCTGTCCCTTATCCGTTTATCCCGGATTCCGATATCTTCGGAGATAACCTCGGCAACTCCGAGATTACCTCGGCGTAACTACCACGACACGTGGCACCTCGGCTGACACTTCGGTATCACCTCGGCCACGTGTTGGTACTCAGAAAATACATCTCCACAACTGCCCCCTAGGTTCTATTACCTCGGCATTCTGAGATGATGGAACCTATATTGAACTTTTTTCTCGTACATCGGCTCAAGAACCTTATAGCCGAGATCATTTATTCCAGGCCGAATTGTCTTCTTTCAAGAACAAGAATTCTCACGAACTCTCCCAAGTGTATGAGCTGTCACGCACCATTTTACAACCGTTCTACTGACGCGTTTTTTTCTTATTGGTCCGTGCTGGCGACGCGCCTGTTGGCTGTCTTTTCTCTGCCTGCGCCGTCTGACGCATGCGTTAACCCAGGCGCACTAAATGCTTCTGATTTGCCGCCGTTTTACATTTTTGACAAAACAATTGAATCTGCCCTTTGGCTCTTCACCTTTGCATTCGATTTCCTTGCTTTCTCTCTCTCCAACCCTTCCCAAATTCGCCATTGCTCTTGCTTTAAGCTCTGCAACTGGTTTTATTCCTCCATTCTTGCGAAGCTTTGGCCATTGTTGCCTCTGTCGTCTGATCTCGGCGAAACTCACTCCGGCCTTCATCTTTTCTGGTAAGCAACTGGCTTTTCTCCTCCAGTTCTTGATTTTTTCTGGAACTTCTTGCTACTTGACTGTTCTGCTCACTATTTGATTTGTGAATCGTTCATCTGAGTGTGTATTATTCCCTGGTTCTTGCATATGTTCTGAACACTTGCACTGTTGCACCTCTTATTCTTGATCTTCCACCCTTTGTGTTCTTGAATCTGAGGCTTCGTTTTTGCTTTTCTGTTTCCCAGATTTCTGTCCTTCATACTCGTTCTTCGTAGATTTAGGTTTGGGATTTGTCTGTAGGACCTCCATTTTTTCTAGGAAAAACTGAAACAGATTTACCAGTACATACTTTAGGCTCAAGCCGAGGTCCCAAGAGCCCTTTAGGAACATTCTGTCTCTGTAGCCAAGTACTCGTATACCAAAACCATGGGTGTGTGGAGCGATAGGGTTAACAACCCAACCAAACTAGAATTTTTTAGGCAAGAGTTCTCCATCCCTGCCGATGTTCACCTCAGGCTAGCTGGGGAGAACGACTCTATTATGCCCGAGGATGATAACATGCCTTTTCCTATAGTAGCCTTTGTCCAGTGTGGACTCCGATTCCCTTTAGATCCCCTTTTTCGCGAGGTCCTTCACTACTATTCTTTGAACCCTATGCAACTCGCAATCAACGCCTATAGGACGCTTAATGGTATCATAGCCTTAGCTCGGCAGGAGAGTGTCAGGATCACTCTTGCCGACATCCAATACTGTTACACCATGTGTGCCCTCAACTTAAAGGATAAAGGTTATGTGTACTACCTCAAGCCGAGGTCCACCGAGTTTAAAATTGTAGCTGACCTTCCTGACTCCAACAAAGGTGCTGGGGATGACTACCTTATTGCATCTGGTAACTGGGAGTTTGGCCCAGATGAGGAAGTCCATCTTTTCCCTCTCCCCCGAACAGTAAAAGAGGGCAAGGGTAAGAGCCCAACGTCAACTGTTTAGCTGTTGCTTTCTTCAAGTTTTTTTCCAAAAATTTTATCTGTTTCTGATGTTATGTTCTGTTTTGCAGACGTTCGCAAGCCTCCCAAGGACTTTCGCCAGTCCTATTGCCCTGGGAAAGGCCTGAAGAAGCTCCTAGATCTTCCCATCCACAAACGCAGAGCTCCACTGCTGTTAAATTTCATCCCCACCTATAAGTCAACTTTGCCTGACGTTCCAAGAAAGAAGAAGAAGAGCCTCTCTCCATCTACCACCACAACCCAGACTGCATCAACATCTCGGGCTGATCAAGGGTCAACCTCCGATCCAGCTGATCTACCATCGACTTCTGCCCAATTCCTGATCCCAGTAACAGAAAGAAAACGTCGGCGACGACTTGTCAAAACAGCCGAGATGGTGCGCCCGAAGCCAGTGGTGCTGGACCTTCTAGCCAATCTGCCAACTGATGTGGATGCTGTACCATCCCAAACAGCGCCTCCACCGAAGCCGAAAAAGACCAAGAAGCCTCCACCAAAATCCAAGGCTACTGAGGCCGAAGTTGAAGATGCTTTGCCCATCTCCCAACTAACCTCAACTGTGAAGACCACTTCTGCACCTGCCAAGAGATCTGCTGAGGCCCAGCCGTCGGGGTCAACTCAGCCAAAAAGGTCGAGGTTGTCGTCTGCGACGACTTCGGGGTCCAGGGTTCCCAAAGTTCCCTGGGAGCCCAAAATTACACTTGAAAACAGGCCCGTCTATGCCAACGAAAGCGCCGCCGATGTCCATATCGGCGTAGCGCTCAGTACTGCAGTTCTCCTTGAAGGCGATCTTGAGCATAATGCCAAGATGAGTGAATATGAGAACTACGCCTTCATGCTGCAACACTCTGTCCAAGTAAGTCTTTGAATTTGATAATTTTTCTCACTGCCACTTTCTTCATACTATATAAAGTCTTGTAATATTTTGTGATAACCTTTGCCTTGTATTCTTTCAGGCCATGCAACATGCCCACTCCTTCTCCTTGCAAGCATTTGGAACGAAGGAAAGATTATCCGAGATGGAGAAGGAGTGTGCTGCCCTTCAGAAATAGAACAAGAGTCTTAAAAATAAAGTGAAGACTCTGGAAGACCAAGCTGAGGCAGCAACTAAAGATAAACAAATAGCTGATGAGAAAGCCGAGGCTGCTGAAGCCATTAAAACAGTTGCTGTGGCTCAGCAGAAAGAGGCCGAGGAAAAAGCGGCCCAAGCTGAAAAGGAACTACAAGATGCCCTGGCCACCAAAGAAGCCGAAATCAAGGCGGCCGACGACAAGGCGTATGCCCAAGGCATGGCCGATGTTGCAGAAGATTACAAGTTACAAGTTAAGGAGGCGTGCAACAGGGGATTTTCCCTAGGTTGGAACTCCTTGGCTAAAAAGCTTGATCTTCCCGCCCACTCGCCCTGGCGCAAGACCGAAGCCATTCGTCTTCCCTTTCCTCTTCCTCCACCTCCAACTCAGGTTGAAGAAGGGGCTGATTCTGAAGCCGAGGTTGAAGATGAGGACGAAAGCATTAATGATGAAGAGGCCTTGGTGAGAAAATCCAAGGATGCCACTAAGACCAAGTCACCTCCTCAGGGTGATCAAGTCCTAGACTTAACCCAAGAGGAGGACGAGGAGGTTGAGATGGTGCCCAAGGAAGCGGACTCAGTTCACTTATCGTCTGATCTTCTTCTGGCTGAGAGAAGTGTTGGGGAGACTTTGGCTGAGATTGACGCCGAGATTGCGGCAGATAAAGAGGGCGAGGTTGTGGCAGAGGAGGATGCAGATGCTATGGTGGAAAAAGATGCCGAGGTTGTTCTTCAAGAGACTTCCGAGGTTCTAGCCCAACCTGCTCCTGAAGCTGAAGAAACTTGAATGTCTTTTGTTCTTTTCTCTTTCGTTTGTACTTTTGTTGATGTTCTTTGAACAATGCAGACTCTGTATATGGCCGATGTGCCTTTTTCCATTCTAATGCTTGATACAACTTTCTTCTACCAAGTGTTTGTACTTTTATATTCTAATGACTGCTTCTGCATGATTCAATACTTAGAATTTTTTGCAAGTCTCTCCTCCTTTGTACAATCACCTCATGGATAAATACTTCGGGTACATTTGCCTGAAGATTTATCTCGGCTAGGACTTCACCTGTAAACAAGTGTAAAGCACATTCAATTGTATCTGGCAAACTTTTCTCAAATTTTAACAAGTCTGAATCAATAAACCTAATTTAACTTCATCTTGTAAATTGCTACAAATTTCAACAAGTGAAGATAAACAATTATCTCGGCTTAACTTTAACTTGTAAATTGCTACAAATTTCAACAAGTAAAGATAAGGAATTATCGGCTTAACTTTAACTTGTAAATTGCTACAAATTTCAACAAGTAAAGATAAGGAATTATCTCGGCTTAGCTTTAACTTGTAAATTGCTACAAATTTCAACAAGTAAAGATAAGGAATTATCGGCTTAACTTTAACTTGTAAATTGTTACAAATTTCAACAAGTAAAGATAAGGAATTATCGGCTTAACTTTAACTTGTAAATTGCTACAAATTTCAACAAGTAAAGATAAGGAATTATCTCGGCTTAACTTCGGTTAAACTTAATTTCTGTTCACCTTCGGTTAAACTTTATCTTAGATTTAACTACTGTTAAACATCTCGGCTTAACTTCGGTTAGGCATTACTGTCTTCTATCTGCCCCCAATGTGAACCTAAGTTCCACTTGGGTTCTCATTATTCAAAAAACAACGTTATGCATAATTTAATAAGTTCTGGAAAATTCTGGAAAGATTTCATTGATCATATCGGCCAAAAAGTCAAACAACATCTAATGATAAAAAAACTTTAAATTACAAGTGTTTCAAGGTCTAGGCAATGCTTTGCCTTCACTATCTTCGAGCCGATATGCCCCATTTCCTAACACCGAGGTAATTCTGTAGGGCCCTTCCCAGTTCGGGCCAAGCTTGCCCTCTCTGGGATCCTTCTTATTGCCGACGACTTTCCTCAAGACTAGGTCGTTGACCTGAAAATCCCTTGGATTGACCTTCCTGTTGTAAGCTTTGGCAAGCTGCTGCTGGTATGCTGCAAGCTGGATTGCAGCTTTCTCTCTTCTTTCTTCTAGTAGATCCAGATCTCGGGCTAAGAGCACATCGTTAGTCCCGTTCTCAACTCCCTGTGTTCTGATCCCTGGGATGCCGATCTCCAATGGAATGACTGCTTCTGTGCCATAAGCCATGGCAAAGGGGGACTCTCTTGTTGATCTTCTCGGCGTTGTGCGATATGCCCAGAGCACACTGGGCAATTCGTCTACCCATTTTCCTTTTGCTGCCTGTAGCCTCTTCTTTATTCCGTCCAGAATTACTTTGTTGGATGCTTCTGCTTGCCCATTACTTTGGGGAAAGCTTGGTGTCGAAAAGTAATTCTTTATCTTGAACTTTGCGCAAAAATTCTTGATGAGTTTGCTGTCAAACTGTGTTCCGTTGTCGGCAACGATTGCTCTTGGAATCCCAAATCTGGTGATGATGTTTCTCCAGATGAAGTTCTTCACATCCACATTTCGGATTTTTACAAGAGGCTCTGCTTCTATCCACTTTGTGAAGTAGTCTGTTGCTACCAGTAGGTACTTTCGCTGCCCAGTCGCTTGGGGCAGTTGTCCAACGAGATCCATGCCCCATTGGGCAAATGGCCAAGGGCTGGAAACCGGGTTCAGGTCGGCAGCTGGCTGATGTATCAAAGGTGCAAACCTCTGACATTGTTCACACTTCTTCACATAGGCTTCTGCATCTTTTTGCATATAGGGCCACCAATACCCCTGGGTAATGGCCCTGTGAGCTAACGATCTGCCCCCCGCGTGGCTTCCACAAACTCCTTCATGAATTTCATACAAAAAGTCTTCGACCTGAAGAGGGTGTACACACCTTAAAAGAGGTCCAGTGAAGGATCTTCTGTAGAGATGTCCCTCTGCTGTCAGACTGAATCTTGCCGACTTCAATCTGACCTTGTGTGCTTTCTTTCGGTCTTCTGGCAGCTTTCCTTCTTTTAGGAATGCAATAATTGCATCCATCCAGCTGGGTCCCATGTCCACACATAATGCCTCTTGCATTGTGTTCGGTGGCTCTATGCTCGGGCCTGATAGGTAATCGATCATTATTGTGCTCGTCTTTCCGGTTTTCATTGAGCTTGCTAAATTGGCCAACGCGTCGGCGTGGTTGTTATCGTCTCGGCTAACCTGAAGAAGTCGGCAGTTTTGAAACTTGTCTGCCAGCCTGATGACTTCTTTTGCGTATGCCGACATCCTTTCATCTCGGGCAGCAAACTCTCCTGTAGTTTGATTTACTATAAGTTGTGAGTCACAAAAAACGATCACCTCATCTGCCTCTGTTGCTACTGCCAGCTTCAGTCCAGCAATTAGTGCTTCATATTCCGCCTCATTGTTCGAGGCCTTGAACCCCAGTCGAATGGACTGCTCCAATATCTCTCCATCGGGGGAAATTAACACTACTCCTGCCCCTGCCCCCTGCCGGTTTGAGCTCCCATCAACAAAAAGTTGAAAGGAGTCGCCGATGTAAATGCTGCAGGGTCTGAGTTTTTCCTTCCTTGGTTCTTTAGCCTTAGGCTGGGCTTCTCCTTCCTTGTTTGGACATCGTTCATCTCGGCTCAACGGAGCCCGATGTTCGATGTATTCTGGCGAGAACTCGGCCACGAAATCGGCCAAGACTTGGCCCTTAATTGCTGTTCTCGGCCTGAACTCCAGGTCATATTGGCCCAAAACTACGGCCCATCTTGCTATTCTTCCAGTTAAGTCTCCTTGTTGCAACAAGGACTTCAGTGGGTGCTCTGTCAGAACCACTATCTTGTGAGCCTGAAAGTAATGGTTTAGCTTCTTTGAGGCCATTACCAAGGCCAGCATCAATTTCTCCAATGGTAGATACCTTGTTTCTGCATCGGCCAAGGTTTTACTCACATAGTAAACAGCTTTCTGCTCTCCCTTCTCTTCTCGGATTATCACAGCACTTACTGCGTGCTCAGAAACTGCTAAGTATAGAAACAGCTCCTCCCCAGGTTGAGGTGTTGAGAGGACTGGAGCCGTGGTAAGATATTTCTTCAGTTCGGCCAGAGCGGCTTCACATTCCTCTGTCCATAGAAAATCCGCGGCCTTTTTCACCAGGTTGAAAAAAGGTTTACATTTGTCCGAACTTCGGCTTATGAACCTGTTTAGGGCTGCGGCCCTTCCAGTAAGCATTTGAACCTGTTTAGCCGATGTCGGACTTTGTAATTCCAGGATGGCCTTGATCTGATCTGGGCTGGCTTCAATTCCCCTTCTAGTCACTAGATATCCCAAGAACTTACCGGATCCGACTCCAAACGCGCACTTCGATGCATTGAGTCGGAGCCGGTATGTTTTTAGTATGTCAAAGACCTCTTTTAGGTCAGCAAGATGATCCTTTGGTTCCTTGGTCTTCACGACCATGTCATCAATGTAGACTTCTACTGTTCGGCCGATCAAGTGTTTGAACATCTTGGTCACCAGCCTTTGATAGGTTGCTCCTGCATTTTTCAACCCAAAAGGCATGACTTTGTAACAATACAGACCTTTTGGAGTGATAAACGCTGTTTTCTCCTCGTCCGGGGGGTACATGGCTATCTGGTGATACCCCCTATAAGCATCCAAGAAGCTCATCCTTCCATGTCCAGATGTGGCGTCCACCAACTGGTCGATCTTTGGCAGAGGGAAGCTATCTTTGGGACAAGCTTTGTTCAAGTTTGTAAAATCTACGCAGACCCTCCACTTGCCATTCTTCTTCTTTACTACCACGGTGTTTGACAACCATATCGGATAATTGGCTTCTCTGATGGCCTTGGCCTCCAGAAGTCTGTCCACCTCCTCCTCCATTGCTTCGACGTGCATCAACGTCGGTCTTCTGGCTCGTTGTATTACAGGTTTGGCCGACCTGTCAACGTTGAGTCTGTGACATGTGACCTCGGGGTCAATGCCAGGCATTTCATAAGGTGTCCAGGCGAACACCTCAATATTCTTCCTCAGAAAGGCTTCCAGCTCCCTTTCCTCTTCTTCGGCTAATCCTGTGCCGAGAAGAAAGAAACGTTCTTCATCGCCCTCCTGGACGAAGATCTTCTTCAATGCTTCTTCATTTTTCTCGGTCGGCTCCTTGCCGACATCATCTAGGACCTTCATGTCCTCTTTTTCAACTTCTGCCTTCTCTGGTTCCCGAATGCTGCAGGTTAACTTCATTGCTGCCATGGAGCAATTTTTCGCTTGCAACTGATCTCCTCTAACTTCCTCAATCCCATGTTCTGTTGGGAACCGTAGCAGTTGATGCAATGTTGAGGGAACTGCCCCCATTGCATGCAACCACGGCCTCCCTAAAATGATGTTGTAAGGCGAGGGCGTGTCAATCACAATGAATTCCGTCTTGATCTTCTTCGTGCCAGCCTGTACTTCCAAGCTTGTTGCGCCTAATGGCCATGTCGGCGTTCCATTGAAGCCGATCATCGGGCCGTTCGACTGATCCATGTCATCAGGGTGAAGGCTTAGCTCTTTGTAACATCTGACATACATGATGTCGCAGGAGCTGCCTTGATCAATCAAGATGCGTTTCACCTGGCACTCCCCAACCTGGAGGGATACTACCAAGGCATCATTGTGCGGGTGCTGAACCATATCTAGGTCGGCTTCTGTGAAAGCTATCATCTGTCCTTGGCATTCTTCAGGCTGAGGTCTTTTTAGTCCGACCTGGTTGACGTGCTGCAGGTGTCTTACCCTCTGAGTCTCCCCCCGTATGTCGTTTTCATTCACCTTTGAGTGGATCACATTAACCACCCGAGGTCTGCCTGCCTGTGGTTGCTGTGCTGCGGTGGCGGGGCTGCTGGTGCTTGAGGCAATCGTGCCTGTTCCTCCCTTGTTTTGGCCTCATCCACAAGGTCTCTCAGATGGCCTTGCCTCACCAAATCTTCTAAGTGTGCCTTAAGGGCTCTGCAACCCTGAGTTGGGTGCCCCTCCTCATTGTGGTAGGCACAACGCCTACCAAGGTTTCTTCCCATAAATTCTCCTGGTGCCCTTGCCGGCGCCCTGAAGTAGGGCTGATTCCGAATTTGATCAAGGACTTTGTGGAGCGGAATTCGGAACACCGTTGTCACTGCTTGCTTGGCCCTCAACTCTGTATCCTGTTTGTTGGGTCCGTTGTTACCTCGGCCTCGCTTCGGCGAGCCGTTGACTTTTTCTGTCTTTGTCTCCTTATTTCCCGATGTATCTTCCTCGGCTCTGGCATACTTCTCGATTCTCGCCATGAGCTCTTCCATGCTCTTTGGTAAGGTTTTTGCCAAGGACTTCCGCAGTGGACAGTCATCCTTCAGGCCGTTCTTGAAAGAGACGACCGCCACCTCCTGATTGCATTCAGGTATATGATTGAATACCTCATAGTACCGCTTTGCATAGGCCCTAAGGCTTTCATCTTTGCTGATCTTCAGAGCCATCAATGCATCCACCCTCAATGGCTGAAGTTTGTTTGTTATGAACCTGGCCACAAACATCTCGGCCAGGCCTTCCCAATTCTTCACGCTCCCCTTCGGTAATTTGTGGAACCAATCCGATGCAATCTCCCCGAAGGATGAAGGGAACACTTTGCAGAGCAACGGCTCGTTCCCACTATATAATGCCATTGAATTCAAAAATAATCCAACATGGAAGTTAGGGTCTGACTTACCATCATATATTTGGAACCTCGGCATACTGAATCTTTTCGGCGTGACGAATCTGTCCAATTCCACCGAGAATGGTGTCCTCGGCTTAACCGAGGAGGTCACTTCGACTCCGGCATTCTCTTGCTTCCTCTTGAGGTAATCTCTCAAGTCTTCTTTACTTCTCCCTGGAGCCCGGCTGTCTTTGGACTTCAGCTTTTTCGGCGCACTACTCTCGGCCTCATGGTGGCCTCTTTTCGATCCTTCCCCGCAGGATGCATCGAAACACAATACCCGCCCCTGAACATGCCGATGTTCTTTGGGGTCTGCCTCCTTCTCGTGATATGTCCTTCGGGACTCTTCTCTTCTTGGTTCTTCTCGGCCGACTTCCCTGGAAGGTCGGTGAGAGTGTCTTCCACTCCTCGTGTGTTGAGGGGCTTCGGGGATTACTTTCTGCCCCTTCTTCTGGGTGTTTGCTGCCGGCATTGGTGTGTCCTGAAGCGGGTACGGCGGCTGCATGACATTATTCTGCATCATGAAGTTGACGACCGATTGAAGGTCTGCCAACTTGTTTGCCATCTCCTTTACTTCTTCATCCCCTCCTCAGACATCTGTCTTTCCAGATCTGGAGGTTGTCCTCGTTATAGTACTTGCCATGGTCTGCTTTCTTTGATGCGTCGCCATCTTGGCCGACGCCTTTCTCTGCGTGATTCTGATCACGTGCTTCTTCGTTGTGGTCTCCTCCTTCAACGTTAGGGTCGACGGGTCTTCCGCTCCCAGTAGGAGTGTCGTCCCCAATCTTTTCCCTCTGCGTGTTATTGGCCATCTACTCTTCTTTTGTTCCCACAGACGGCGCCAAATTATGTGAGTGAATTTCCAATCACACTGCCCTCCTTAGTAATCCAGCTGTAGAACACAGGCAGAGTAGACGGCGCCCTGTAATCTGCACAGAAAGAAAAGGCTCCGGCGGTGGTTCTTCCACCCGGGGGCACTCCGACGATCAAGTCAATACTCAATATCTCTCAAAGATAATACAAGTGCTTAAATTACTACTCAAAACTACAAATTGCGTACCTTAGACCCGCCGGGGGTGCCCTTCTTTTATAGTCTCTTTCTATCCTAGTCCCACTAGAAGTCTCGCTTCTATGGACTCCAATTCCGGATTTACCTTGGACTCTTTCAAGAGATAAGGATAGACTTCCCTCAGAATATCATCTGTATCCATCTTGTTGTCTTTCTTCATTCTAGGACTCCTGTCCCTTATCCGTTTATCCCGGATTCCGATATCTTCGGAGATAACCTCGGCAACTCCGAGATTACCTCGGCGTAACTACCACGACACGTGGCACCTCGGCTGACACTTCGGTATCACCTCGGCCACGTGTTGGTACTCAGAAAATACATCCCCACAATTTGTATATAAATTAAGATAACTACCCAAACGTATAATTACAATTGAATTAACTCGACCTGTTTGAGCTGGTTTGGTTTCGTCTCAATAGAATTGAATTGATTCTCCATTTAGGCCTTAGTTCACTCTCTCTATGTATAATGGAAAATTCTATTTATCTTAACATGCATTCACTTAATTAATCTATTATATAGATTTGATTACATTGAATAATTTTCCATTGATTACATTGAATAATTTATTGAATTTAATTTCCATTGATTGTATTTGGATTGGATTTTACTATACTTTGACATGTATTAACAATATTTTATTTTATTTGCATTATGTTTAAATGTTAAAATTTTATTTATTTTGATTTTTTTTTAAAGGACAAAGTCTAATTTACACCATTTATTATTAGAGAGATGCTACAGCTCCTAATTGAGATCTCTAATTTCACTTCCAATGATTTGATTAAAACTATGTAAAGTGATCTCACACTATTCCCTCCATATTTAACTCCCTAATTCGACACCAATGAAGCCTCCGTTTGGGAAGTGGGTTGGCTTTTTGGCTTTTTAACTTTTTTGGCTATTTTAGCCTGGGCTTAAAAGTTTGGTTTGGGAAGGATTTTTTGGCTTTTTGGCTTTTTTGACTTTTTTTGTGAGAGAGGAGTGTAATGATTATGGATTGAATGTGATGTTTTGTTTTTTGTGGCTAAAAAAGCCTATTTTGTCTTTTGTGGCTAAAATAGCCAAAAAACCTGGCTTTTTGGCTTCCCAAACGGCACCGAAGTATTTATTATTAGAGAGATGCTACAGCTCCTAATTGAGATCTCTAATTCCACTTCCAATGATTTGATTAAAACTATGTAAAGTGATCTCACACTATTCCCTCCATATTTAACTCCCTAATTCGACACCAATGAAGGTGGAATTGGGAGAGGGGCAAAATTAAGAAATAAATCATTTTTTTTTATTATTTTTTTTTATAAAACGAATTAGAAAATTAAAAAGAGAAAGTGTAATGCTAAGAACTCCAAATAACTTACCAAATAATTTATCAAAAATTCATATGAATATATGACCCACATGAGTGTAGGATGCACCTTTATATTTTAGGGATTAAAGAAGTTGATTATTTTAATTTTTGGAGAGAAGAATATTGATTTTTTTTAATTAAATATAATATTTATGAGAAAAAAGGTAAAATAATTATAAATTAAATGTAATATTTATGAGAAAAAAGGTAAAATAATTATAAATTAAATATAATTTGTTATCTAATTAATTATTTTATTTTGTTTTTTAATACTATTTTAATCCAAGAAACTAAAAAAAACCTCTTCCAAACAACCCCATCATTTTGGGAGGGGGGAGTGTTTGGTGGGATTTTTTTGAGCCAATTTATGATTTTTAAAAAGTTATTTTGGACTGTTTGGTTAAATTTATTACAAATAACTTCTGATTCTAACAACTTATTTTAAGTCCAAAAAATTGATTATGAGAAGCTGCTCACCCCTTACTTCTGATTATCAACTTCTGCTGTGGACATATTAATTCACGGTTATACTCTTAGATTTTTTTATTTTTTTAAAAATAGAAAAAGACACAAATGGACTATAAAATATTAGTATTATTTTTTATGAGAAATGTACACAAATAGTGAATAATAAAAAATAAAAATTAATTGAAAAAATTACTTCACAACTTATTTAACAAATACTACTCAACAATTTAAATTTATAATTTAACAACTATACCAAACATATTAATAATTTTTAATCAAAGTAATAATTTATAATTTATTAAATTATAATGTATAATCTGTTTTAACAGATGCACTAAACAGGACCGGTGTGTCTTAACATTTTTTAAAGAGAAAATGAGAAAGAAGATGCACACCGCGTTACAGAGCTATTCAACAAAAGACCCCTCTCCGAAGAGTCGTCGCGTATAGAGGGCCAATTGTCATCCAATTGCCAATTGTTAACTTCTCACAATTTTTACAACCCCACTGTACTATCTAATTTCCCAAATTCTCATCACCACCACCACCTCATCCTACATTCTCACACCACCAAGTCAATTTCTCTCTCTCGCTCACCGACTCTCAGATCTTGTTCTTCCTTCTTCGAAACCTAAGGGGCTTTCTAGCTTATCAATTCAATCCTCAAATCTTCATCATCAACGACAACAACAATGGTGGCAAAAGGGAGATACCCTCGAGGTCCTTCTCGGAAATCGTCTTCTTCCACACTCGTTATCGCCATGGTAATGATGTTCTCCTTCCTCATAGTCATCCTTCTCGCTCTCGGAATCCTCTCCATTCCCAGCGCTACTCGTGCCTCTCCTCAGGCACACGATCTCACTTCCATCGTTCACAACACCGTCGACAGGTATGGTTTGCGTTTAATCAAATTTTCAATTTTCATCTTTTGTAAATATGTGATCTGATCGTGATGTGCAATTCAGGACTGATGAAGATGATGGGGGTGCAGATCAGTGGGTTGAAGTCATCTCTTGGGAGCCGAGAGCTTTCGTTTATCATAATTTCTTGGTTAGTTTTTTTTTTTTTTTTATAAATTTTGGTCGTACAATGTTTTCCTGGATTCGTTTCTGTTATTTGATCCCATGCCGAAATTAGTAGGTTTTGAACATTAAGTGTAATGAAAATGTTTGATTTTGCATGATTTGAGTTCTTCAATCTCGTTTGAAACTTTTGTAGAATATGATCTATGATTAATAATTCACCCATTTTAGTCATATCATACCATAGGAAGTGGAGCACTCAATTGTAAAGTATGTATTAAATTGGGATCCGGACAATTATGCATTACAGCCCGTGTTCATTAGAAATCTTTGGAATTTTTAGCCTCTGGGATCCGGACAATAATGCATTATTTCTGTTTGGACTTTTCTGCTCTCATTGAATCTCTCATGCTTTATTATTGTAATTACATAAGAATACTCTGTTCTATAGGTTAATCATACAGACCAGTTCTATATGTGTGTGCACACACACGTGCGCATGTGTATCTAATAGGATTCTAGGCAAATAGAATATGCATGTATATCTAAATTTTCTTTCTTTCTTTGTTGTGCAGTCTAAGGAAGAATGTGAATACCTAATCGATCTTGCTAAGCCCCATATGCAAAAGTCAACTGTTGTAGATAGCTCGACTGGCAAGAGTCAAGATAGTAGGTGCGCATATTCTACCTCCTCTCTGGGTATTTTTAAGTGGCTTTGCAAGATGAAGCTTGCTTTTTTTCTTTTGATTTCCTTTGTATCCTTTTGTTTGGAGACCTCTGAGATAGTCTTTACATGCAGGGTACGTACGAGCTCTGGTACCTTTCTGTCTAGAGGACGTGATAAAATAATTCGGAAAATTGAGAAAAGGATTGCAGATTTCACCTTCATACCTGTAGGTATGCATCTGAGACACTTCTCATTAGTACTTCAGATTTTAGCAATGAGCATTTGAAGGTTCTTTTGATTTTTAGTGAGGTTTCATGTTGGTTTCTAGTTTCTACATGTTTTCCTGTGCAAAATTTAAGATAAGGCATAGGTGTCAATCAAACTCATAAATGAAAATGGTGATGAGCTGTCCTAACACCCAATATTTGGAATTGGCTTTATGGATCAAACTATGATCTGCAAGGGTTGAGATTATTATTGACCAGCTCTCAGCTTGACCTCTACCCTCTATAAATTGATCCCATATTCCTGGTAGCCAATTGATTGCAGGTTAGGGTTGTGCTGTTAACGTTGGTTGGTACTAGTTGGCTGGTAGAGCTATTTACTGTTGGGAAATTATACTTGTCAATGTCATGGGAAAAGAATTTGTGATGAGCATCATGACTTTTACTGGATATGCTTGACATAATCCAACGGTATAAATTATGTGGATTGAAAGGTCATTAGTTGTAAGGTTCTACCAATTTTCATATAATTTGAAATGTGTCACTGTTTATGTTCTTTGCTTTCAAATGTTTGATTGAGCTGCTAGAATTGAAGTTCATTGATGAAGGGGTTCCTTGTTTTGAAACTCGATAAAACTTGGTAGGACCCTAAGCTAGCAAGTCTTTTTTTCATTTGTATATCTAATGTGGTGGGATAAGGTGAAGAGAGGGCCACAATAAGCTTTTTGTGATATGAGTCATGAATGTTTTTCAAGTTGTCTACAATGTTGCATGGACTTGGGTATGAGTATGGGGTGCGGGTGCGGGTGTAGGTCCAAGAGTCAGACCTTCATAAATTTAAATTTTAAGATATTGGGATATATATCCAAAAGTTGCAGGAGTACCTAGGCGTGTTATGGACACATATATGTTGCATATTGTATACTATTTTTAGATAAGATTTTTTTTTTATTAGCTATTCGTAGATAAAATGTTCTAAAATTATATAGAAGTGTACTCGAAATTAAATACATTTTGAGGAAATATGAAAATTTTCATTCATCCGTATGAGATACTAGAAATATTTTTTTACTAGCAAATATGAGTTTCTTCTTTTTCAAGCAGCGTAAACATTAACCATGTGTCTAAATTGGGTACGGTTGTAAGACACATTTCACATCCTTACCCTTGTCATATTATGTGGACACGGGTACTTGGGAAAATAGAAGAGTCCATGTAACACATGTCTGTCACTGTTTTTTACTGTATTTGTATGTAATTTAAACTCATATTAGAAATAAACAAGTGTACATGATTCCTATTCACTGAGAAAGAGTTCAGATGATTGCTAAGCGTTTGACCACCTAATCCATAGATCATATGGGTATGGGATTGATGCATTAAAGATTTTTCTCTAATTGCTGGTATGTTTGAACCAGGTCGTTTTTGCTGCTAGTCTTATGGAATAATGACTTTCTAAGTTTCTACAATTTTTTTACTTGTCAATTATCACTAATATATATAGATAAAGACCCACAATTTTTGCATTTGTGTTATCACGTGATATATTCAGGCCATGTTTGGTTTGTGTTTTGAGATATTATTTCAAAAATAATTTTCTGGAGAGAGTCAGAAAATTTAAAAATTTGTTTGGTTGTATGTTTTGAAAATAGTTTTGGAGTTTTGGATTTTGGGATGATTTGATAGTTTTTTGTAGTTGAATAGATGGGTGTGAGAAAAAGTGATTGATTGTTGTGTAGTTGAGAGAAAAGTGATTTTGGAATTTTAAAAAATTTTTTTTTAGCCAAATATGTTTTTGGATTTTTTTCTCCAAAAACATGTTTTGAGAGACAAACCAAACATGCCCTCAGTTTCTTGGTCAGATAATTTGCAATTGTATTCAATAAGAGCCTCGCTGATTGTTACGAATAAAATACTTTTTGTATGATGTGGAATCCCTCCAAGGTAGGGACACTTTGGATCCACTTGTGCAAGGTAAACCCCAAATACCCAACTCAAGCCTTTGGTATTGGGTGAGCCAGGAAGTCACGAGTGGGAGTTGGACACATTAACAATAAAATCAATGACTATTAACAGGCTGCTTTGTGCACTTGATATTACTTGTTGATGGACTTTTGTGCTATTAGCTTTGGATATTAGTTGATTTTATTAGTAAATGTTCCTTGTTTTGGACAGAGTTTGATATGCAAAACTTCAGTTGATTTATTTTTGTAAATAGGCTTTGTTAAGACGTTGTAGAAACAATATTTTTTAAATCTTAATCTTCAGTACTCCCATTCCTCATGCAACAACCTCTACCGTTGCTAGTCAACTTCACACTATCACCAGCCTGCACCTGTCTAAGATTCATATACCCATTCTACTACTGAATTTTCAATTTATTTGACCAAACCATGGAATTTTCTAATTTTTGTCTCCCTTTCTCTAGTCTACTTTTAGTTGGTAAATTTTACTTTGTTATTTGGTGTTCTACACTCATTTGGTATTTGTTTGTGTTAATGCAATGATTTATAGAGCATGGGGAAGGACTTCAAATTCTCCACTATGAGGTTGGCCAAAAATATGAACCTCACTTTGACTACTTTGCTGATGAGTTTAATACAAAAAATGGAGGTCAACGCATTGCTACAGTTCTAATGTACCTGTGAGTAATATATCCTCCAACGATATTGCTTTGTGGTTTTTTGTGTAGGCCCTTTAATATATATATATTGTCAATTCTGTCATGGTACAGCTCAGATGTTGAAGAAGGGGGTGAGACAGTATTCCCTGCTCCCAAAGGAAATTATAGTTCTGTGCCTTGGTGGAATGAGCTATCTGAATGTGGGAAAGGGGGACTTTCTGTTAAACCAAAGATGGGTGATGCATTGCTTTTTTGGAGCATGAAGCCTGATGCAACTCTGGATCCTTCAAGTTTGCACGGTTAGCCCTTGTTTATTTGATTGACTGTAAACAGTTTGTGCTAGAGATATCAGTAGTGTGTTCATACTGCGCTGCCAAGAGGGGCTTACCCATATTTGGGCTGGGTGTTTTTTCATAACCTAATTCACATTTTCCTTCTTGTTGATGAGTTCACTATTTTTGCAAATTCCAATCATGCAACAATGAAATCATTTGAAGGTGCTAGCTGATGTAGCTTTTAAAGCATATAGATTTTGAAATTATATGTTTTCGTTAGTATTCTTAAGGAGCTTCAAAGCCCCCTTCATCTTCCACTCCACAAGTGTCTTACTAATTTTTTTTGAATAATATGTGTTATTTGTTATTTATTTTGGTCGACTTTTAGGTGGCTGCCCCGTTATTAAAGGGAACAAGTGGTCTTCTACAAAATGGATGCGCGTCAATGAGTACAAGGTTTAATTTACAGTCTGGAAGGTAATTTTATATACCTTGATGAGATTAAAAAAAATCCCATGATTGAACTTTCCACTATAAGCATATTTTTTTGCATGTATCTCATAAAAATACAGGGCTTGTTTGGTTTATTTTTGGGAGAGTTGTTTTTGAAAAAAATTTGGGAGAGTTGTTTTAGAAACTTTTTTGGTTTGTTTGATTGTATATTTTGAGAGAGAAATTTTTTGTGGGAGTTTGGGATGATTTGATATTTTAGAAGAATTGAGTAGATGTGTGTGAGAGAAAAAATGATTGAGAAGGAAAGAGGAGAGAGAAAAAGTGATTGATTGATGTGTAGGAGAGAGAAAGTGATTTTGGAAATTTTTTTGAGAAAAACTCAAACCAAACAATTTTTGGGAAATTTTTTTCTAAAATTCATCTCCGAAACTCAAACCAAACAAGCCCACAGAATTTAATGGTTGTGAGACTGCCAAACGGGCAGCATTTGCAACTTGGATCTTTATTGACATATATGGACATAGGATGTCTGATGTGTAGGCTTGTGTATTATGAAATTCAGTTTTTATGGTTTGTGGTGATTAGTTATTAGTATTAGAAAGGCTGAAACCCTGATCTATGCAAAATATTGAGGATGAAAGTTGACTTAGTTCTAGATATTGTCCCTGTAAATTTATTTTGGTGCTTGATATTTCCGTATAATCTATTTACCATCACTATGATAGCCTGATAGGTATGGGTGCAGCATGTTGATTCCTTTATCTTATCTTTCTATTGGCCACAGCTTCTCTCTCTCCAGTCCAAATCGGACTGGAGGGTGCTGTTGGGCCTCCGTGGCCCACCACGGAGCCCGCATCGATGATCCGAACCGTTCAATGTGTAAGGCTCGTTGAGGATTTCATTCCTGCAAAAAAATTTGTTGATTGGATATCGATAGTCACTTGATCAGATTATATTTGTGCCAACAGTAAGTATGATTCTTAAAATAAATTGTTTATACAAATGTGGCTTGATCAAGTGTCTATCAATATCCGATCGATCAGCATGATTTTTTACAGGGATGGAGTACTCGACAAGCCCTAGATATTAAAGGTTTGAATTATTGATGCAGGCTCCATGATGGGCCCACAGAGGTCCAACAACGCCCTTCAGTTGGGTATCCCAACTGGAGAGGAGCCTCTCCCCTTTCTATTTTCTAATGAGGGATTTGGTCAAAATCCCCTCTCATAATAAAATTTTAATACATTAAGGACAAGTACAAAAAGCTTTCTTTGAAAAGTCTAGAATACATTACTATTACCAAAATATCCTTAGTGACTAATTTAATATTTTAAACTTTAAAATGATATAATTTTTGATCTAGATGTCGGTTTTAAAAAAAATTAGTATTTTTAGAATTCTCTTATCAAAATCTATCAAACAAGATCCAGGTCTATGTTATCAAAAAATGCTAATACTCTAGCGAATTACGTATTGGTACGCACGTTCCGAAACATGGTACACTTCCGTTTCAAAATGGTAAATTTAATGACCCAAAATGGTAAATTTAGTAATCTAAACTGATTCCATTTTTTTTTTTTTTTTTTCAATATATGTTCTTAAATGTTACCTTAGGAGGAAAAAAAATCAAATATATTGAACTAAAATCTAAGATGAGTTAAGTTTTGATAAGACCAAAAAAAAAAGGGGTCATATCATAATGTTCATAGAAAATATTAAATTTTATTGGATGTCTAATAGTTTAAAAAAAATTACTCTAGAAGTACCTTAAATTATTAAATATAATATATACAAGTCTACCCCTATCGTACCACATTTTAGAGCATGTGGCGTACGACGTTCTAGGTAACATTGATCCAGGTTGACTATAAAATTTTTGAAAAACAAAAATTACCGTCGTAATTGATATAGACAGTAAAATTTTACTGTTAACGTTAGTTTTATCAAGAAAAAAAATTACTTTTTTTTTTTTTTTTTTTTTTTTTTTTTTAATAAAGAATTTCATAACCAATATGAATCTTGTTTAATAGATCTTGACTAGAGGATTATAAAACTACTAATTTTATTAAAAACCAATACATAGATCAAAAGTTATAACATTTTAAAATTTGAAATGTAGAAGTAGTTACTAAGGGTAAAATTGTCTATAAAAAAATGAAAACAAATTTGTTTGTCCTTGATGAAAGAGGCACTTCTTCTCCAGGAGGCTTACTAATCAGAAAAGTCTGGACTGTCCTTTTCACTTTAAAGGGGACCAATGAGGGACTTTTTGGCCAAATATCCCTTTTCTTATAAAAGATCTCATCCAATGGATGAGGCATGTGATTGTTGTTCATTGACATGTACCAAGTAGGCCTTAGACGTGTCTAAATGCATTTTAGGCGTAATAGAGAATTGAAAATTCAGTCTACATTTTTGGGTTTACTTTTATTTTCAAGTCACAAGTTATGTGGTCACATTTTTGCGTATCCTTGATTTGCTTCTTAGAAGTTTGCTCAACATGTGTCATTGGCATGCCAAGTACGTGCTCATATAGCATAGTCAACAATTTATTGACCTTTACGTTTGAAAATATGCATGTATGTGTGGGTTCATGTGTTCACATCTCCAACATGGAATGCCACACCATCACCATGTTACCATCTTCATGGACTTGGGATTCATGTGTCAACCTTGTGAGGTGACATGTGGACCAATCACATATCTCCATATGCTCTCCTCCTTGGTCATCCATGTTGGCTGAGGCTAACATATGCACTCAGACACCTCCAGAGGCACCTTGTTGCCCACTTGCCTAGATGCACTCAATGCAGCCACTTGGATTGCCCAAGCCAACTCCTACTCAAGTGTGTCCTTCACATCTCTCTATCCCTTATATCCAAGGTTATCTCGATTTACCTCCAAAAGGCACCCTGTTGTTCTCTCGACAACCTAGGTCTGGAGGAGGTCCAAGGGACTCCTTTGGGGTTTGTGTCGTGGTCATGGGGCACCCAAAAGGCCCCATGACCTTTGCACGGGACCTTTGGGGATATGTGGCTTAATGGTCAAAGTTGAGGGTTCAGCAAAGCACTCGTATTCCTCTTGAGAGAGACTTGCACCTTGAATGGTCATAGAGAGAGATCTCCCCAAGAAGGCAACTCCAGACCATGACACACATGGTGCACTCTGTGCCTACTTGTACCTGTGGGCCACGTCCAATCTCCATTGCAGCTGTTGTGTTGCCTGAGGATTTCCATACCAACTAGTAATGTCTGACGACTCCATGTTGTCGAGCCAAGCATAAGAATTCATCTATCCTCATTCAGGCACGTGGCAAGGTGAACTAGTCTCCATGGCTTGACTTTCCTTTAAATAGGAGGTCTCTACCTGTACGTGTGCATGAACAAGCCTCTCCTTGGTTGCAAGCCTAGAGGTTCTGATACTACATCCACTCTCTTTCACCATCTAAGACCACTTCAGTTCTCACCCCCCTTCCACCTCTGGTGGTCCCCCACGTTTGGAGACATGGGAATGTTTTAAAAGGCTCTAGGCGCACCGAAGCGATAAGGTCTCTTATAGCCTAAGCACGAGGTGAGGTGCGGCACATGCCTCACCAAAGCGAGGTGCAAGTAGTACAAGAAAAGCGAAATTATAAAATAGACAAACTTTTCAACATAACAAATATATATAGAATTCTAAAAATTATAAAGCAAGCTTCACTATTTCAAATAATTGATAAACATAACTTCAATCTTCTAAAAACTAGAAATATAATATCCAATAAAAGATATAAAGTATCACATTCGCATCCACCAAAAACCTCAAGTTTTAAGATCATTCACATAAAGTTCAAAACAACTAAGCTTCTAGTTTGCAGTTCAAAAAAGAGATAACAAGTACTTAATCAACAGTTGGAGTAGAAAAATAGGTAAAGCCCATGAAGCCCACGCCTCGCACCTCGAAAAAAAGCCCTCGCCTCAGCGCCTAAGCTTTGCCTTGTGTATTGCGTCTTGCCTCAACTTGTTCGAAGCGCAAGGTTGCGCCTCATGCGGTGCGTGCCTTTTAAAACATTGCATGGGACAATTTGAACTACTTATTCATCCTGATCCATCCACCATATGCATTTACATATGTAGCTCCTAGGGATGTTGGTGTCAATTTAGATGAGTTTGCAATTCACATACACTTATCTTTCTTTTATTTTAGATTTTTGAAGGGTGCATGCTGCTATTGAGCAATTCTTCTTGTGTCCAACTATTCCAAAGTGGTCAAAATGATGGCATACCGAAATGTTGTTGTAATTAAATTTTAAGCCATGTGTGTGTGTGTTGTAATTATGGACATAGAGGATATCATTTCGGAACATAATGAAATATATTATGAATGAGAAACAAAAGAGTGGAATTTTTAAGCTATTTATTCCATAAATAGTTCTTATTTAGTTGATGAAACTACCCTGTTAATTGACCCTTCTCCCCAAGTGCAGATTAGTACTCACAACGGGTTATTTATTACTTACTGTCCAGTAATATAATATGCCATGCCAACAGAACACTGGCCAAAATCTGGGGGACCAGGGGTTTGTATTACCATCATTTTTGCCCTTTTCTTTTGGGGCTCACTGCCTTCTACTTTCTCCTTCCAGTTCCTTCTCTGGGCTTAATTTCTCTGAATCCTGTCATTCAAGTATGTTGTCATTGTTCATAACTTCAAACACTATATTTTATTTTATCCCCCTCCAGGCAATCACCCAAACAACAACAAAACCACAATTGCCAAATAAAAATCCGTGGAAAGAGCTTGTTTCCAATTAAGGTTATGTTTGGATAGTAGATTTGTTGATAGATTTGCAGAGGGAAAAACAAAGGAAAGAGGAAAGAAAAATAAAGTAGTTTTTTGCTTTCACAAATAAACCATACCAAATCAAGCATTGTGCTTAGGGCTGCAAATGAACCGAGCCGAGCCGAGCCGAGCTTTGTTGAGTTCGAGCTCGGCTCGTTTACTTATCGAGCTTGTTTATTGAGCTTGAGCTCGGCTCGATAAGGAACTGGGCTCGAGCTCGGCTTGGCTCGTTAATATTAATGAAAGTCGAGCTGGGCTCGATAATTCTTAAAAAAATATTATTTATATTATTTAATATATAAATAATGCATTTATATTATTATTTATATATTATTTAATATATAAATAATATATTTATTATATAATTTAAATAAAGATAAACGAGCCAAGCTTGATGAGCGGAATTTATGCGAGCTCGAGTTTGGCTCGTTTACTAAACGAGCCTAATATTCAAGCTCCGGCTCAGCTTGTTTACTAAACGAACTGAGCCGAGCCAAGTCCTTAACAAGCCAAGCCGAGCTTGTTCATGAACAGTTCGATTCATTTGCAGCCCTAATTGTGCTCTATTCAAATGGGGTCTGATTTCTTTTCCCTTTATATATACTAGCGGTTGCCACACGCGATGCGTGTGCAAGTTAAATAAATAAAAATAAAATAAGATATTTAACATATATTAGTTGTAATTTCAAGTGGTAAGAGTCTTTTCTATCAAATTTGTGGTCTTGAGTTCAAGTCTCGTCTCATTCTCTTCTCTAATATATATATATATATATTTTGATAGATAATTGAGAGACAAAGTTTTAAGAAACTAATCTAAGTGCTCACATATATAATAGTATAGATAGATATACATATATAAATACACTAGTGGTGGCACACACGATGTGTGTGCAATTCAAATAAATAAAAATAAAAATAAATAATAAAGAATTATATCATAATATGCATGTTGTCCAAGTGGTAAGAGTGTTGTGAATAAAACCTAAGGTCTTGGGTTGAAATTTTTTTCACTCCAATTTCTAACTTTTTATTTTAGGCTAGAAAAAGTTGCCATGTGGCATGACGTGAAGGTTTGCACACCAAGTCTAGCCATCACTTAATAATAGTATAGATCGATAGATATATGCTCTATCAAGTGCCATATGCTTAGTTAAATTAAGTAAATTCAGCCATAGTTTTTACCTGCATGTTCATATTCAGATTCATGTTCATAATCTGATGGGACTTTGATGTGTTGGTTGTTTGGACTTAGCTATTTAACACACAATCCTCCTCCTTTGTCTGGCCTAGGGACTGGCAATGTTAAAAACAATGCCGGTAGAGTTTTATCCTTCCATGATTCTCCGCAAATAAAACCAATGAATATATCAGTATCGGAGTTGGCCATCATTGTTGTTACCCTTACTATGATTATTGTCATTGTCATTATTTTTATGATGAGGAGGAGGATTATTATTATTATTATTAGTAGTACTTATGGATTATCTTCGTTGGCAGGTTTGCGAATGAGTTCATTTGGGTATACTGTTGTATTCTTTGTATCAAATGATGATAGAATTTCAAGCGGGAGCTCCTCGGGTGTTGGAGCGTCAAAGTCTGTGATAAAACCTTCGTACATTAGTTACATGCTTCATGCCATCAATTTTGATTTACAGACTATCTTCCTTCTAACTTTTATGCTTTGTTGGGTTTCCATCTATGTTGCCATAAAAGGGTGGGGAAATTTCAAATGAACTTCAAACTTATCAACTACCTAAGGAGATTGAATTGCTGAGTGATTCACTGACACCTAAATTCTGAAACAAAATTATATATATTTGGTGAATATATAGATATGGTTTTTATTTTTTTTATTTGTTATCTTTTATTGGAGTAAAAGTGTTTTGAAAATAGGGGAAATGGTTAGAAAGTGTTCTGATTTCAGTGAAAAGTGTAATTGAATTCAAGAAAAAATATATTGAATTCAATAAATAGTGTATTATGTTTCTTTTTATATTTTCCTTGTGCTTTAGTGGCACTTGTTAGTAAGAGACTCATAAATTATTTCTTCCTCAAAAAAACTTTGCAAAATATGGTGCAAAACATCACATTAAAACCAACGTATCATTTTGCTTGCTTCAGCAAAAAATATTTTTCTTAGTGAAAAATATTGTTTGAAAACATAAATTTGTTTTCTTATTATGCTAAATGTAGTCAGAAAACGGATGTTGTTTGACTTGCATAAAGAAATATTAATATTTCATAAATCTAAATAGTTACTTAAACAAAAACTTTCCTTTATAATATGAATATCATATAGAACAACCATAAACTCAACCTAAACATATATATATATATATATATTATATTTCTCAATATGCACATTTATTAGAGGTGGTGACAGACCGGTGGCTATGACAACGATAACAATTGTATGGTTGTAAGATGGTGGTGATGATAATGGTTGTGGGTGGTGGCACTGAGAGTAGGCGGGATGCAGATGGTGGTGGTAAGGTAGCAGGGTGATGGTGTGCTAGTGTATTATCTTGTTAGGTTGAAAAAATATTGTTCTACTTTCAAAATTTTTAAATTTTGTTTTGTTTTGTTTTGTTTTGTCTAAATCAATTCATTTTTTTTTGCTACGGATATATATATTTTTATTGAGTTGGGTTTTTGTCATATTAATTATTAAATAGCAAAAAAGTTTTTTTTGTCCGAATCAACTTATTTTTTATTGAACACAAAATCAATTTTCATTGACTTTTTGCACTAAGGACTAAAAATTATAGAAAATATTTTTGAAAATATCTTCTAGAAACATTTTTTGTACAAATTAATTCATATTAACTTTGAATTTTTTTTTTCTCAACTTTTAATTTAGTTCTATTAAATACTAGAAAATGTAAAAAATATTTTCTATAGATACTTTCTTTCCTTACAATAGGGTCTTGGTTAAGTTTCGATATCATATTAAATTATCCATTATTTTCAAAACTTCAAATGTTTAGAAATTTCAGACAATCTTAGGAGACACCAACATTAACCCCAACTTCTCAAGAATCAAAACCCAAATAAATATAATTAATGCTTGTTTATTTAAATAGAAAAAAATATGGTGCGATGTTTGCATTCATAGCTCTCAAACACACAGGTGAGGTTAGATTCGTGCTTGGATTGGATTTGTTTGGGAAGAACCTTTTTAGCCTGACATTTTAGTTTTTTAGCTAATTTAGCATAGCTACATTAGTTCTGTTTGAAAAGATTTTTTTCATTTTTTTGATTTTTTTTGTGAGAGAAAAAGTGAAATAATTATAGTTTTAAACGTTACACTGTCTTATTGACATTGCCTATTTTATTTTTTATACTTTTTTAGTCCCAACTAACTTCCCAAAAGGGGACAAAATTGAAAGAATCAATGACTTAAAGTTTCTTTCATCTTGATAAATAAATTTCATAAAATTTTCATTTTTATGAAAATTTATAAAATCTATTTGTTTAATATTTTTCTAATCATTCTACACAATTTTTTTTCCCAAGAAATAAATGAGGTGGTTGTTTACTAGGTGTGATATTCGGGTAATCTCACCACATCATCCCATTTATAACAATCATAGAAAGAAAAAAAAAAAAAAAAAAGTTAAAGAAAACAAATTTTTTTGGGGTCAATTGATGAGAGATTGTTTATAATATTCAGACAATCATAATCCAACAAAAAAAAGCCAAATAATTAGCCGAGTAAAAGGGATATTGTAATGGAAAAGAAACAACCAGCCCAATAATTAACCAATTTAATAAGAACTTCATAATGAAAAAGAAATAAACAATACAATAAAAACAAGAAATCATCAATCCTTGTATTTAGTAAGGATTGACCTCATAATCTCTCAAATAGAAGCGTACCAAGGATTTTCAAGTTTAGTCTTGCATAGAAAGTACAAAGGCGCAATTATATTGCAGTGAAAATGTCCATATTTACTTAAAAATAATATGTGATACGAATTCAATTCTTATATAATAAATCTTGAACTTAAAATAAAATTGAATAACACATTAGGTTTTCTTTGAATGTCCAAAATATTGTTTTTGGATTATCTAATTCTTGGTTACCTTAAGAAGTTAAATTATATCAATTTGTTGGTAAATTATTATAGGTTAGTTGTGTAGCTTGAGCAACTTTGACCAAAATATGACTTACTCACCCCAAAAAAAAAAAAAAAATTACAAAATGTGTTGGCCATGTTTTTAGGTAGGTGCTATTTTATCTCCTCAACAATACTAGTACTATAGAAATTAAACAAAAAATAAACACAAAATACATATAAATAAATAAGATTTTACAATATCAATGGACAATATTAATGGACAAAATTGATCTTGTAAAATCTGATCTATTCACTTAGTTGGAACATTCAATGTATATAGAAGGAAACACAATAATTAGCTCATGAATTTTCTAGCTTAATACAAGGGGCTCTATATAGCTTGTATGATAGTCACAACTAACAAGTTTCGAAAGATAAACAAACACAGGGACTCAATTGAGGCTTTTCTCCATTGATCCATTGCAAGTTGCAACACCAACCACAGCAGATAAGTATCAAAGTAACTAACAATAATAAATAATAATAATTAAATGGGAATTTAGTGATTCACAAGGCAAAATTGAGCTAACTCTCCCAAAAAGATATTGTAAAATCTTTAGTCATACATGTTCCACCTACCACTTGACTCCATTACCATGGGAAATTCACAAATATCTTTGCATAGTTACATAGATGTATTCAACAGTGATTAGCAGTTTGTTAGTTAAAAACTTCTATACACTCTTAATCAGGGAGCTACGCCATCAACTTGTTAAATGCAAAGATAAATTATTTCTCGCTCTTTATTGTAGTGACTTTATTTTTTGACATTGTGAACTCTTTTTTGTGATGATTGTTGGGTTTATAAATATGTCTTCATAGATTATAAATTTCTAATTTAATGCAATTTTTCTCATATTTATAAATAATTCTTCATTCGACAAAAAATATCGATTCCTGACCCTCCTGGGTTCTAATGGGACATGTTTTGGTGGGTGGGTGGAATAGTAGGCCTTGGGGTGGAGGGTCATGGCGGGGGAAAGTAACATTGTCATCTTAGTCCAATCTGACCTAATTATATGTATTATTATAAAACATTTTTACTTTTTATAATTCTCTATTAATGTCTAATCATATAAAATTATTTTAAGGGCTATTTTTTGTCTTTATTTTACATGTTTTATATTTCACACCTACTATAAATCAATAACTACTTTTTTTTTTATTTTTTTTTATTTTAAAGATACAAATAGAGCAATATTGATTAACATTTTAAGTTTGTGTACTTCGATCCTTACAAGTTATTTGTCATCTTGGGCCATAACTATGTTATTAAAATTTAATGCTAAATGTAAACCAGACGGAGATAAATTGGGATAAATTATTGGGGAAAAATCTAGTGGGGTTGGGATATGAGTTGCCATTCCTAACTAAAAATGTAGATCAAATCAAAATATTCAAATATAGGTTGTTGAATATGTGATAGGGTGAGAGTTTTAGACATAGATTTTGCCTGCTATTGGGGTAATCCAAAGATAGGGGATAGCACATTCTAGTGCTAGATTGCCTTTGATCAATTTCTCACTTTTATTCATGAAAAAAATAAATAAAATAATTTTGTTAATTTTGATTATATCAAGACATTAATTTTTACAATTATTTCAGACGTACCTCTAACATTTATTTCAAAAAAATATTTCATAAAACATTAATGTCATTGAATATCTCACTATGCAAACCTAAAAAAAAAAAAAAGAGTTTCTCACTATGCAAACCTAATTAATAAATTAAATGAGATGACTTCAATCATTTTTTTTGGCTCAGACAAGTATTACTTTAATAATTTAATTCATTTATTTTATAGATCTTTAAATTTAAATTACTTAGTACAAAAATCATAATTGTAATCTTATACTTTATTATATTTATTTTAAAAGAATAGATAATTGAATTTTAAAATCAAACTAGTTGTGTGTGTGTGTGTGTGTTTTTTTTAATGATCTAAATAGAGTCATATAAAAACGGATGAATCGAATCAATAAAATTGCTTGTAATGGATCCAAGGGTCTAAACTACATTAGGTTCAATGACCAAACTGAAACACTTTTTATACCTTGATAATTAAATTAACACAAATAGGAGGTGGATTGCCTCCGAACACTATTTGGGCCCATGGAGCTTACTATGGGTCTCATTTGGATTGTGTATTATTCATAAAAAAAATTAGATCGATCTGATAATAGTAGCATATTTAATTTATCGCGTTTGTAACTAAAAAAATAAATGACAATTGTGCTTTAAAAATAAACCATTTATTTTTAGGATACAAATGCGATAAATTGAGTAAGTTATAATTATCAAATCTATATAATTTTTTGTGTGGATAATATACACGAAATATTCAATAAAAAGAACGTTTCAGATTATCAAAATGAGACACGTAGGAGACCCCACAAGCCCAGACAATGTCCTTCGATCTAGAGGCAATCCACCTCTATTTAAATATTGGAGAGCAAAATGACAAATCTGGAAATTAAAAAGGAATAGGCTTCTCTCAAATTCATATGTGCGGTTGGGCTTCGCGACAATTTTAACCATTTATTTTGTTTGATTATATATGTAAATTATTTATAATAAAAAAAATTAAATTAATCCGATAATTACAACCCATGATTTTATCAGATTTATTAGTAAAAATAAAAATGCTCTATTTTTAAAATTATTTTTGTTGTTCATTTCTTTTTACAGACAAATATTATCAAAATATGTGAATATGTTTATCAAATCAATCTATTTTTTTTTTTTTTTTTTACAAATAATCTACATATATATCCGGACAAAATTAATGATTTAAGTCATTGATTGAGGTAGTACTCACTGTAGATCCCACAAAACCCTTTAAATCCGATTAAAAATGTAATTAATCTTTAAAAGCAAAAAAAACAATAATGAAGTTACAAACTTGCAAAAGGTTGAGGAGATAGTATGAAAATAATTTGTGTATCAACAATGTTACATTCCACTAAAAGTGGTACTCTAAAGCACCACTAATGAGTTGGCATCCACTTATAAAAAAAAAAAAAAAAATACACAAGGCACAAAAATACTATGACAGTGGGTGGGACTCACTGCTACATCATTAGTGATACTACTAATTAGTGGTCTCAAGCATTTTTGTTTGTGTATAGTCAGTCCTGTGGGCTAAAACCATTGGCACAATTGTTTCAAAAAGAAATAATGCCCCCTGCAAAATCTGCAAATCATGACAGACAGAGATTTTGTGGGTCGAAGTGTAGCTTAACCACCATAAACCAAACAAATAAACAAACAAACTCACCATGTTCTCACATTCGGTTGGTATTACAAAGCTAAACAAATCTTCTGAATGAATGAATACTTTTATTTTTTTAAAAAAGTAATTTCAACTACGCTTGAAGATATTTCTATAAAATAATAAACATTGAACTTGGACAGTATCTAATTTAATGAAGTACTTGAAAATAAATACGTGACCAAACAATTCGACCCTTGTATAAGAGGTGAAGAAATGTTAATATAATGGAATGATGATTTTATAAGAATCTCTATTATTATCACTCGAAAAAATAATTAAAAATATATTCTAAAAATAGATTTATTATTTGTTAGTGTAAAGTATTGTAAAGAAATGATTAATTTATAGTGAGGTTAAGAAATAACAATTTTATTCCATCTTAGCATCGATTTGCATGATTAAGAAAAATTAAAACTAAAGTACTTATTACCAATTCATTTTAGGTCAAGTGACATTAGTTGGTTCAACTAGGCCTTAAAACTAAAACTTTTTTCCTAACATCAATTACTTTCAAGAGTGATGGTCAAAACATAGGGCACAAAAAGAAAATAAAAGGACAATAGGGTTGGTTAAGATTTGGCACACAAAAATTTAAACAAAAAGAAAATAAAAGGACAATAGGGTTGGTTAAGATTTGGCGACAAGACAAACACTAGAACCTCAATGAAACCTAATAACAACTGAAAAAATGCATTTGAAGTTTCGAATCATCTCTTGCATTCATCAGTCACCAACAATGTGATGCAACCACTAATCAAAAAATTCATACAAAATATATATTTAAAAAAATTATAAAAAAAACTCTATTGAGAATCCTCTCCACTATATTGATGAGGAACCAAATCTCCCTCTTATTTGTCCGATTTATTGATTTAAGGAGTGACCAAATCTAGAGTTAATCTTTGATGTACAAGGATCACGATTATTAAAAAAAAATAATTAATAAAAAACTTCTAAGCAATGCTGGCCTTTTCAATTATGTCACACAAATACCCACAAAAAGGGCAAAAAAAAGAGAGGATAAATTGCACGAGTAGTCATTATATTTTGACTACTATAAGGTTAATTGGGAAGTTGGTAAAAAGCTGGCTTTTAGCTTTTTACCAAGTTTTTTGGCTTTTTTGATAGTGATTTGGGAAGTTAGTAAAAAGTTAGCTTTTTTACTTTTTGGTTTAATATTTTTTAAAAGTGTCACATCACTACAAAATGACCAAAATACCCCAAGCCAATTGAAGAAATTTACCTAAGCGGAGGGTAGTTTTGTAAAAAGCCAAGTTGCGTTTTTTTGGCTTCCCAAATGGCTGTTTCAGCTTTTTTGCACACTCAGCGTTTTGGATCCCAACCTAAAAACGCAGCGTTTGTAGTGGGTTCCCAAAACAGCACTATGTCATTTTGATTCCTGTAATTTCAATTGATTCAACTTTAACATTAAATTTTTGACTTTGTCTCAATTTGATCTAAATAATTACAAGTGTTAGCATTATTTTATGAAAAATGAGCAAATGAACAACATGTGTCATGCTTTTAGAGGCAAAATTATAAACTTGATCAATTTAGTGAGTTAATGTCAACCAATTTAGTAATCATTTTTTGTAAAAAAAAAAAAAAACTAATGATATTGTCAATTGGATCAAATTAACATAAAATCTAAAATTAAATGTCAAAAATGAGTCAATTGAAATATAGTCAAAAAAATCATATAAGGAGTAAAAATAAAAATAAAAATAAAAATAGAAAGAAAATCCATCTGCAAGGGAAATAAAGAAACAGTAAATTAAAGAAGAAGGCAAACTGTGCATGATTTGCTAGTATTACCTAAAACCATGGAAAAAAAAGGGGGAAACAGTAAATTAATGATATTATTATTATTATTGTATAGTGCCATCTCACCTTATGATTTTCTTATATGATGAAGAAATTGAAATTTACTGTAATTGGCTTTGATAACTACAGTGCGCTTCACATAATATGAGGTGTAATATCACACATCATTTAGGTTGATATGTCCTAGTCACCGGGTTTTTTTTTAGTTACTTCAGAAATCTAAGGGCACAAAAATTGTTTCTTGTCTGGAGAACAAAAAATAATATATGAAAAATGATTAGAATTTACAGTGTATCATTAGTGGTTTTATGACGTTTATAATTTATTATTTTGTTTATTATTAGGGAAATATTATGGTGCATATCCTTCAAAGGGTTTACATTATATGCACGTTATAACTAAAAAGAAAATTTTCATAATTTTAATTTTCTAAGCCATTCATATATATCTTATAACTAAAAAGAAAAATGACATAACTTTAATTTTCTAGGCCATAACTAGAAAACAGAAAAAAAATATCAAAACTAAATACAACATGAGTCATAACTAAAGAATTCATGAGTCATAACTAAATAAGAAATTTGGTCATAACTAAATAAGAAAATGACATAATTAAGAATGCATATGGTACACTCTTTTTAAAAGGATGTATATTCAAAATTTTCAATTATAAAACATGTTCATATATATATATTTTTTGTTATAAAAATAAATTTGTTTGGCACTCATGTTTTCCAAAACTTGTTTTGAAAACGTATAAATGTGAGTGATTGGAGAGGGTCATTTCTAAGGTGATTGCCAAAAGTAGTTTTCAACTGTGTATCTGGTGGCCATGGTTGACGTGGGGGTAACCGGATGTGGTTTTGAATAAAAATCCCGTTTAATAGTTGATATTTAAATAATTAATTTTTGTTCGAAAGTTGATATTTAAATATTTTATATTTTGTTTAAAAATTGATAATCGAATGACACAAATAATAAATACTGAAATAAAATGTGATGTGCAAATAGAATTATATGTAAGGGCCTCATCACAAGCAAAAATACTAAATAGTGTAAAAATCAATAAAATGTGATGTGCAATTAGAATTATATGTAAGGGCCTCATGACAAGCAGAAATACTAAACAGTGTGAAAATCAAGTATACCTACAAGAATGGGAGAAAAACATGAGGCAATAGAAAATTATTGGGTAGGTTTAGTCTACTAAGTAGTTTTCTTGATTCCAAGTCTACTAAGTAGTTATGTGTCTGTATTAGAGGCACATAAATTATTTCGTAGTTCAATCACATGATCATTTTATCAACAAAAAATATATATACATATTATTCTATAAGTTAAGTCTGCTTAATGGTCATGTGTATGTCCAAAAGACATGATTATCAAAGCTGAAAATAGAGAACATAACAATCATGTATTGACCTATTATTGAGAGGGTACATTATGTATTTGCTAGATAACTTATAAAATAATTTCTCCAATTATAGAAAAAAAATATTAAGTGTAACACCAATTAATAAAATACATTTAAAATAGATTAAACTAACAAATTTTATCTCCGACTAATCTAATTATGTTGGTGTTCCTATCTTAAAGTAAGATTGCTCAATAAATCGTAATATTACAAGTATTATCACCATTAATTATACAGTTTTTACCAACACTAGAGGCACAAACTTTTTCAATATGCAAATTGTTTAGCATTAGCATAGTGTATCATTACATGTGTTTAGCATTTGGTTTTCAAATTTAAAAATACACAATTTGGCAGTTAATCAATAAGTAGAGCTATGAATTCATTTTGGTGTTTTGGTGAATCATTTGTTTAGGCCATTTTTAAATGTCAAGACCCCACAAAATACTACCTAATTTGGGAAGTGGATGGATGGATGGAGACCTTGTAAGGTTCAATTGCTTTACTTCTTTGTTAAGAAATGACACAACAGAAGACAACATGACTAAGGTTTTCATTACTTAGTCCCTACATATTGTAACATCTCTCAAGGAACTAAACTTTATGCAAAGGACATTTTGAGATTATAATTGTTTTCACTCAAAATAATTTATTGTTGCCTTCAAAGTAATTCACATTCAAAATATAACAAAATTGTCCACTGTAGACCACAAATTTAAATTTCTTCTTCAAAACTATTTTTATGAAATTGTGAATTTGACAAAAAAAAGAAAAAAAGAAAATCGAGAAAGAATTTGAAGAATAGAAAACTTGTGACCAAACACACTTTTACCCCATTCCATTTCTTTCTCTTTCATTTTCTCTTTTTTAAAATTTCTTCTCTAGTCTCCTGTTTCACTTGACATATTTTTCTCCTCCCACTTGTGGACACTAGCACCACCCAAAGCACCTATTAAAATTTGCTGATGTACAAATTTTTTTATTATTTAATTTGATAATTAATTTTTTTATCATCTTCAATTATTAAATAATGAATTCAAAATTGTCTAACAAAATAAGATAGTGTAATTTCAGAAACTTTAATTGTTAGATATATTTAGTTTTGAATTTTTAAAACTAATTTTGAGTTTTTATTTTTCGTATTTTGTTATCTTTAATAAACTTTTTTATATTTTAGCCAATTTTTTAAAAAATATTTCTTAGACGCACTTAATCTAAATTTACTTAAAAAATAAAGAATAAATTACAAATACATCTCATGAGATTTGTTTAAAATACAATTTACCCCTATGATTTTAGAAATTACATCCCGTCCCATGAAACTTTTAATTTCATAACAAATAGCCAATTCCATTAATAAATCATCAAGTCAATTAACACTTTTTAATGATATCATAAATTTATTAAATAAAAAATTATTGTAAAGGGGTATTTATAATTTTTCAAACCATAAAAGACAATTCGTATTTTAAACAAATCATAAGGAGTGTATTTGTAAATTACCCAAAAATTAAATTATTTGTGAAGAAATTTTTAAAAAATTGAGCAATAAAAAAAGTACTATTTAAAAATATTTGTTGTATTTATTATTTTTTTAATTTTATAATTTTTAACTATATCTACATTAAATAAATTTTAAAAGTAAAAAAGAATACTACTAAAACTAAAAAATACGAATTAAAATTTTAAAAATAATTTTTGTAAATCTAAAACCAAAGAGTTGTAATTAGTGGTTCTTTATGTAAATATGGGGTTTTTGTGTTTTGAAAATAAAACACTAAAAATTGCCAAAATCACATATATTTTATATACTTTTATGTTTGTACAAAAAAAAAAAAAATATATATATATATATATTTTAAAATTCAAGAAACAATTTGTGGAGGACTTTGAAACCCTAAAACTAAAACTACACCTCCAATTTTGTCAAACAAAAACATCATTTTCTTTCTTTCTCGTGCATCTTTTAAAAAAAGAAAACAAAATTTAATGTTCTCAATTTCTTGAGTTGATAACAGCACAAAGCCTAATTTCCTTTGCTCTTGGTCAGACAGAAAGAGAGAGAGAAAGTTCGTATGTATGAAAGAAAAACAGCTATAAATGCGAGTTGGTTTGTGGTTTATTTTCACCAACGACTAGCATACTCTCTTTAACTCTTTCCGTCCCTTATATATACCCTTTAAATTCTATATATTCATATTTCTATTCTGCATATATTTATATCTCCTTGAACTAGGTTTTAATTTTCCTGATCATCGATGGAGGTTTATGGATACCCATCTCATTCTCTGCCTTCTTCGTCTTCAACTTCTTCATTTTCCTTCTTCAATTTGATCGACAAGGTTAAAGAATTCTTCAGATTCGCTCTTTCCGCGATTGTTGGGAATGTCTTCTCTGCGATCTTCACTTTTTTCTTCGCATTAGGTGCATATATCTTTCCTTCAATTCCCTCCATTTCTTTGTTAATTCTGATCAAATGGGTGTTGATTTCTAATCTGTTTGTGTTTTCTGACCTGGGTTTGCAATCAATTGAATTGGGTTGTTATTGTAAATGTAATCTCCTCTGCAATCATTTAACCCTTTGGTGTTTGATAATTTGGGTTTTTTTCTTCTTCTCTTTTTTTACAATTAGGATCAATTGTATTCAAATTTTCTGAAAAAGAAATGATTTTTTTAGGGTTTTAGAGATGTAACTATCATTGTTTTGTTGGATTTGAGTTGTGATGATGGAAGAATTTTGCATATTAACAAAGGGTTTGTCTATTTTTGTTATTCAAGTATACTTAGAACTTGGAATTTGTGGAGTGGCTACATTATCAAAGAGCCCTAATATTTTCTTCAAGCTGTTAACTGATTAAAGAATTGCCCTTTTGGCTTACAGTGGGCACCTTATTAGGAGCCATGACTGGAGCTTTGATAGGCCAAGAGACCGAGAGCGGGTTTGTACGTGGGGCTGCTGTTGGAGCCATCTCTGGAGCTGTTTTCTCAATTGAGGTTTTTGAATCTTCACTTGTTCTCTGGCAAACGGATGAATCTGGAATTGGGTGTTTGCTATACTTGGTAAAACCAACTATCTTCTCACCCCTTTCATTATCCCTGCTGATTTTAGTTCATATAAGTTCATTCATTCTCAATTCTGCAAATTATTCTCAAATTTTAACTTTGTATTTGTACCACTCGATGAATCTTTTGAATTGTTCAGATTGATGTTATTGCAAGCCTTCTAAGTGGTAGACTTGTTCGTGAGAGGATTGGCCCGGCCATGCTAAGTGCAGTGCAAAGTCAGGTACTTTCTAACCCAATTTTACTAGCTGTTTAAAGGCTTTAACAACAATGGCAAATTCCAACTTCCGTTTGCTGACGATTTCATTGTGTTTAATCAGATGGGTGCTGTTGAACCAAGCTTCGATGAGGTTCACAATATTTTTGATACTGGGAGCGCTAAGGGTTTGCCTGGAGATTCAGTTGAAAAGATCCCGAAGATCAAAATCACTAGCAATAACAATGTAGATGCTTCCGGGGAGAAAGCATCATGTTCAGTGTGCCTTCAGGTATGGGCATAGTGTTGCTTCAAATTGCTTTTTCTTTTTTCTTTTTTCTAAACGTGTACACATTATATTTGTGAAGAATCTTGTTCAATCAACATTGTGTATTTTATATTTTCAGGACTTTCAGGTCGGAGAGACTGTTAGAAGTTTGCCTCATTGTCATCACATGTTTCACCTACCTTGCATTGATAAATGGCTGGTGAGGCATGGTTCTTGTCCCTTATGCCGAAGGGATCTGTAGTTAATGTAAACTATAACAAGATGAGTTATTTTATTATTTCTTAGTCATAGAATTTCTCTGTTTTGCTCTTGAAGCACTAGCTAGACCTTTTTTCCCCCCGGACAACAGCCTCGTGTAATTAGTTTGAGTGCGGTGTATGGTGAGCTGGGTCATTGTACTTTATCAGCATTCTGTATAAAATTTTTGCGTCATTAATATTTATTTGTTTCTGTTTTTATCATTGTTTAGCAATTCTTCTTTGTCCCCTTTGATGTTAATAAATTGGCCCCAACCCTAATACAATTCCATACTGCTTTTGCACTTGGGGAATAGTTTTAAAAAGGTGCTTTCATTTCTGGTTGCATTCAGAATATTTCCCTCATTTTTCGGTGAGACAGATAGAACCAGACTTCAATTTGGCTCCTTTTTAGGATCATGATTGTTTAGAAGTTTAAATAATCAGCTAAATGGCTTGCCATTACCATCATTGGTGGTACAGTTCGAGTCACAGGAATAATATCTCAATAAATCGGTGACATACATTTTACTTTTTGTCTAATCCCATTTTAGCGGAAGACCCTTTTGTTTTCTTTTCTCTGTTCTTATTTATTTATTTTGCATGGTTTGCCCAACCTCTAGCTCATACCATTCTTCCATATTTATAGACCTGAACCCTACACTTCTCTCAAATGGTGTTGAGATTCCACTTGAGCTGTCAGCTTGGGTTGCTTTGGTACCTAATTAGATCCCATTCTAGTGTGTTTGATTACCTTGTGAAGGATCACCAGGTTAGACCTTGGGTGATGGCCAGTGGTCTTGTAGCCGCCCTTGATGTGGTATGGTCCTACCTAGGTTTGAGTCGATAGAATAATGTTCCGTCTTTATAATGATAATCTAACCCACCCATTAATATCCTATCTCTAGCATACCAAAAATAAATTTTAAAAAAACCAAAAAAATGAATCACCAAGTTCCTACCTACATTGTGTAACCATTTGACATTCAAACTGTTTGATCATTTACTGTTATTCTTCTACTATCCTCTGACAAGGCTGGCAGAGGATCAACCGGATAGACCAGATATTTTTTGTATATATACCACAGTTGTGTATGTGGTATCTCTCACATAGAGATAAAAGACCTATCCCTATGTGGGACAGTAAGATAAACCAAGTAGGAGTGTACCCACTACAGATGCAGCTTTCTCTCAGTGAATGAATGCTATGAAATGACCTTGTTTGGCGTGACATTTTTAAAGTTGAAATTTGATACTTATAGTCTTGTTTTGAGAAGTTGGCTTTTAGCTACTTTTTTTTGATTTGTAGCAAAAGTTAAAAGTTGGTTTTTTTGAATTTTTTTTCATTTGGGAAGGTGGTTTTTAGCCAAGGGTGAAATTACAATTTTACCCCTCATGAGTCAAAATATGCTACATGGGTGAAGTTGTAATATTTTAAACTAAATAGGGGTAGCTTGGTCATTTAATTATGATTTGACATCATAAACAAATATTAATAAAAAAGTTAAAAGTCACTTTTTACCAGCTTCTCAAATCATTTGTCTAAAGATGCCAAAAGTTTAGTTAAAAGCCAAAAAAATTATTTTTTACCATTTTCTCAAAATAAGCAATAGAGAGTAAAAGCTAAAACCACTCATTTATTAAGTTGCAATTATTTGACTTTTTTTTAAAACCAATATAAGTTATTTTTACCAAACAACACCAGTATTGTGTAGGATGAGGAATTTGTCAGCCGACACAGCATCTTTCCTTTTCCATGTTTTGCCAAATTTTGGTCCGCCTTTTTCCTGCCCAATTGTTACCTTCCGTTTTATAAAAAAATTGTTGCAAAGTCTCATTTGAACAACTCTCCTGGAAGGAACACTGGGTCAAACTGAAACTTCCGTGAATGGATGCTTGACATTTGAAGCTTTGCATACCATAAAGTTTGAATCTCAACGTGAATGTTTCAATCCTTTATCCCTGGCTTAATCAAATCTTATGTTAGCTTTTGAACTGATTCTCAGCATAATCACTGAAGAGAATTTATTAGCCCCAGTGATCTTTTTAGCTAGGAATTTTCCTCCTCGCTTAGTAATTAATTATTCAATAATCCCAAAATATCTACTCAATATGCTCATATAGTGCTCCTTATCAATGAATAAGAGTTGTTGGGTACACAATGCTGCTCTCTACGACCATTCTAAAGATAAACTTATTTGTGTAGTGTCGAATGTGACGGCACTAATTAGTTTGAAAGAAAAAAAGTAAAAACATCATTTGACAAGTGCTATTAGAATCAAGTAAAAAATCATTTGTGGGTGTATTTCCATCTCTGACGGCGATAGCGGCGGAGTTAGATAGCAGCGACAAGGACGATGTCGATGGGGACCACGGGCTTTAAAGCAAATCTTGCTTTTCAGACCACATTTTGAGCAGATTGGTGGTTTTCTCTGGATCGTAGTTTTTTTTTTGACGGATTTGTTTTTTTGTTGTTGGTTTTTTATTTTTATTGTTTAGTTGGAATGGCCCTTTGAAGTCTTATTTATGTACTGTTATTATTTTATTAATATAATATTTTACATATTCTCAAAAAAAAAAATTGTCATAAATTCGTGACAGGAGAGCATAAAAGGAGGGATTGTTAGGTATATAATCTCACTACTTATGATTATAAGCACATGGTACTTCTAGACTACTAAATACATCTTTACATGCCCCATAATCTTGTTTGGTTATGGAAGCTTGAGGGTTCATTTGGGATATGGGTTGGCTTTTTGACTTTTGACTATTTTAGTCTGGGATTAAAAAATCTCGTTTGGGATATATTTTTTGATTTTTGTGAGAGAAAAAATGAAATGATTATGGTTTGGATGTGACATTTTATCTTATTGATTTTTTAACATATTTTATCTTTTTGTAACTAAAATAATCAAAAAATTAAATTTTTTGACATGTCCAACGAAGGCTGAATAATCTTGGTGGGATTCTTTTGATCCTGCTATCTTGGTGGGGATTTTAGAACCTTTCAAACTACTTACAATCATATTAGCCTTTTGCTATTACAATGCTCTCCAATTATGAATTCCTAGCTAGGCCAAATTGTGGTGGTTTGTTTGCACTGATGGACAATAAAGAACTAAGGACAAGGTTAGTTTAAAAGAGCATAAGTATGTGTGTTATCTTTAAAGTGAATTACAGCAGTGGTAATAAAAAAAAAAATTGTAGAAACATGTAAGGTGTAAATAATTTTGTGTTGGAATTGAAGTAAAATGCTGTGAAAGTACAAGGATAACTTGCACTCTTCTATATTTATAAAAAAAAAAAAATAAATAAAAAAATTATATGTCACTAAGAGCATCCCCATCAGTTTATCTAAATTTTATCCTAAAATATTATTAAAAAATTCATTTCCTATTTTTATGAATTACTTTTTCATCTACTTCTCCCAACAAACTCCCTATTTTTTCTTTATTTTATTAAAATAATATTTTTCATTACTTTTAAATTTAAATATTTTTTTTAATAATAAAATAATAAAAACAAAAGCAAGAGCACATGCAAGATAGCTTTTTTGCAGCGAAAGAAAACAAACAGGGCGGTCGATTGGCCAGATGACCGGGCGGTCAACCAGGTGGATGTCCGAGGGACGTCCGGGAGTACATCTTTCATGCCGAAATAAAATAAGAATTTACCCTAAAATATTATTAAAAATTTCCTATTTTAAGAATCACTTTTTCATCTATTTTCTCCTAACAAATTTCCTATTCTTTCTCTATTCTAATAAAATATTATTTTTTAATTATTTTATATTTCATATTTTTGGGGATAGAGATGCTCAAGGTTGAATAAAAAATAATTTTATATTTTTGGGGGTGAACAGTCGCTCCCTACATTTGGGAAGCAACTATAGCAACACTTTCATTTGGGGGGTGGGTTAAGGGATCTGATGGGGGTATTTTTTGACAACAAAATCCCTTATTTTGAGTAAGGAGGTGATATAAAGATACTCCTGGAGATGCTCTAACATGTAATTCCCCTCTCTTTAAATCACATGTCAGCAAAATGATGTGAATCTGACATCTCTGGCTTGCACCAATGCCATGGTGGGCTCCGCTTCGAGTCCGGATCTTCGGCCGCACAAGTCTGTCACCATCCTTGCGGCACCCCCAAAACGACGTCGTTTTGAGGGAAATTTCAATTTAAAAAAAAAAAAAAAAAAGCAGAACAGAACAAGAGGGGAAGAAGAGAGAGAGGACGGAGGGGGGCCAAAATCAAACCCACCCTAACTCTTTACACAAACCCAAATCAAGCGCAAAATCTTCCATGAAAGCCATGGACCCAATCGAGCTCCTTGGAATCTTACCCACTTGCCACTTTGGCAAGTTCTGCTCCAAGAAATTGCTCTCCATCGTCCACCCCAAGATGGAGGAATCTCTGTTCGGAGACTCTGTTCGACTGGTCCGGCTGGATCTGGGGCCGCCACGGCTGCTCCTTCGATCTCGCCACCTTCTGAGGCCACTGCGCCATCGGCGACTGCGACGGCGCCCTCTTTTGCAGCGGCCTCGGCGGCTCCCCTCCCGCCACCCTTGGCGCCAAACAAGACTTCTATGACGTCAGCCTAGTCGACGGTGGTTTGCTCGGATCTGCCTTCTTTCTTCTCCCCTCTTCTTCTCCTTTCTTCATTCCTTCTTTTCCTTTTTCCTCTGGTTTCTGTTCTGTTTTTTTTTTTTTTTTAAATTGAAATTTCCCCCAAAACGACGTCGTTTTGGAGGTGCCGCAGGGATGGCGGCAGGCTTGTGCGGCCGAGGATCCGGACTCCTACTAGGTCAGGTACAATAACACCAAGTAGAGTTAATCAGTGATGGTTCGATTTTTTTTTAAATTTTAAATAAACAGAAATGATACATTCTTTTAATTCAGGAGTTTTAAAAAAACATTAATGATGTGAAAAATCAAAAAAAAAAAATTAAAGTCAAAATATCATATCACATGAGATTCATACACCAATTAGAGTTATTAAAACTCTTAATTTAGAGCTCCCAATCTTTTTTCTTAAACCAAATACTATGAAAATGAAACTTTATTTTATCGAGTTTGTGAAAAAATGAGGCTTTTGTCAATGGTATTATGACGTGAGTGTTTGGAAAGTTATTATTTTAGTAGGCTATTTTAGTTTTTGATTATTTTAATAGGTTAAAATTTTTGTATTTAGAAAGATAGTTTGATTTTTTTATGATTGGATGTGATATTTGTGAAAGAAAAAGTGAAATGACTATGAATTTGATGTAACATTTTGTTTTATTAACTATTTTAGTTTATTTTCTCTTTTTTTTAAAAAAAAATTTAGTCAAAAAAAAAAAAAAAAAAAGAGTTAAAATTCAACTTGCCAAACACCCCCCAATGATTTGATGACTATTTCACATGTGGCACGTCCGTAGAGCCATAGTATATGCAATTGGGTAGTGATAGAGAGCTCTAAAATTAGAATTCTAATATGAACTCTAGTGATGTGGCAAAAAAAAAAAAAATTATACATGCCAAAACATCACATCAACATGTGAGACCCACCATTAAAGCTCTCAAATTAGAGCTCCCAAATATTATTGATATGTAATTTAGTAGTTCGCCTAAGATTCATTAAAAACAGTAAAAAGTTATTTTTGTCGAAATATGTAAGATTTAAGACGAGTGTTGTTATTAATACTTCATAAATTATTTTGGACCTTTTAATTTTTATTTTATTTTTATTTCAATAATAACTTCAAATAAAATTATTAAAAAGGATATCATTAATTTTGGAACACCACATCTCACAATTAAACCCACACACCACTACATCATAAATTAGAGTTTATGAGAGCACTTACCTCCATCATCACCCATCCGTCTTCCCCAAATCTCACCTTCAAAACTTACCCACCCTCAAAACCTTGAAAACCCTTTAGCGGCAATATTCCGGTGATAACGGTAGCAATCATTTGATTACCTACACTTCTCCGACAATGATAATGAGAGGAAGTTTTTTCGGTAACCACAATTCTATGAGACGAGAGGAGTACAACAATAAAAATACAGAGAAAGTTCATAGCTTTGATAATATTCTTAACTCAGAGGAGATTGGCCTTGTAAAAGTAAGTTTCTTAAAAAAAAAATAGCAAAAATAATAAAATTTGTTTTGTTGTGTTGGAAAGTTGTGTGGAAGAGAGAACTTGAAAGAGAAACAGAGGCTCAGTTTGGTGAAGTTCTCAAATTATAATTCTACCCTTTTATTTGAGTGTGATGTTTAGATACAAGTTTCAAAAATTAATTTTACATCACTTTTGAAAACTCGTTTCAGGCGGGATATAAATTTTGAAATTTGGCTTACTTGGTCGTCCTCCAGGACATTCGGCCGGTTGACCGAAATAATATAATTTTATTTGTTTGTTTGTTTGTTTTTTTTTTTTTGTGTGGCAATTGACACTTTTATTTTTTATGTATTAAATAAAAAATATTTTCTGAATTTTTAAATTTTTTTTATGAGCTTTGAATAGAATTTTGGATTGTGTATTTGGTTATGAGTTGTAAGTTTTTGAATCAAATAACTTTTTTAATTTCAAAAACTCAAAACTCCCTCCAAAACTCAATTCACAACTCTTTTTAAAAACTCATAACCAAACAAATTTTTCACACTCAAATCATAATTATAAAACTCACAAACTCAAAATATAACTTTATTCTCAAATCATATTTTGGCAACAGGCCGGTTTAGCCAAAAAGTCAAAAAGTTACTAAAAAAGTCAAAAAACCAACAACCTATACTAAAAATTTAAAGATTTTTTTTTCTTTCTACTTTTTGCACATCTTTTCGTAAAAAGCCAAAAAGTCATCCCAAACATACTAGTTTTTTTTAGCTCATATTTTAGGCAAATAGCTAAAAAATTACTAAATTAGCCTGTTCTCAAACGAGGCCTAGAAAGCTCTACGAAACACAACCAGAATAGTTTTTAACTGAGAAGTACATTCCTTGGTGCATTGTGAGGAAACTTGTGAGTGAAATAAAAATTTGGGAGAATTATACTAACAATCTCTATAGTTTGGAATTTGTGTCATTTTGGTCCTTGACTTTTCAGTTGTGATACATCTAATCCTGAATTTTGAATTTTGTTCCAAATAAGGACAATTGATGATACCATTGGATTTTTTAAGGGCAAAAAGGTTAATTTGATAAAATACAAACTAATTTAACAAAAATAAATTTCAAAAAAATATTTTTGAATTTTTAAAAATTATTTTTACCCACTAAAGATAAAATTATGTAAAATTAATAAATCTTTTAAATATTTATTTATTTAGTTATTTTTACTAAATTAATTTTTATTATATGTTTGGATGATAATCATGTAATAGTAGTTTTTTTGTTTTCATTAAATTAGTTTTTATTTTTTCAAAAGTCATATATGGCAATAACTTTGATATCATTATTAAACTAATCCGTTAAATCGAGAAATCCAAAACTAAAAACATTTAATATATTAAATATATCGACTACCCATTACATGATCATTACCCAAACACATAATAAAAATTAATTTGGTAAAATAAATAAATAAATAAATGTTTAAAAAATTTATCAATTTTACATAATTTTATCTTTGGTGAGTAGAAATAATTTTAAATTTTAAAAAATATTTTTTTGACATTTATTTTTGTCAAATTAGTTTATATTTATCAAATTGACGATTTTGCCATTGAAATTAAGCAATGATATCTTCAATTGTCCTTATTTGGAACAAAATTTAAAATTCATGGTCAAATGTGTCACAATTGAAAAGTCAGGGATTAAAGTGATACGAGTCCAAAACTATAAGGACTGTTAGTGTAATTTGTCCTAAAAATTTCCACAAATCATCTTCTCTTTGCCCTTTCCCTTTCTCCAAGAACCAAACAGTGCCTGTATTGTTATTTTATTTTATTTTATTTTATTGTCTTTTATTTTTATTTTTATTTTTATTTTTTGAAAAATATATAAATTTGTTTGACAAACGGTTTCTGAAAATTGTTTTCAAGTTTTTTTTAAACAACCAATTTTTCATAATGTTATTTTTAACATATAAATTTGTTTAACATCAAAATGTTATTTTTAAATTTTCAAAATTTGTTTTCTTATAAAATTAAAATTGATATGAAAACACAAAAAGTGTGTTTTCAAAATTTTTTGATTTTAAAAAAAAATCAAGAACAAAAACAAAAACAAACCATGATTCTTGATCTGAGTGGTAATGTTGCATTTGACATCTCCTCCAAATATCTTTCTCCCAGCAAAGTTATATTTTATGTCCCAAAAAAAGGTTTTTCACTTTTGAAAGTGAGAAAAACTTTTATGAATTAAAATTTTATTAATGTCACCGCACTATCACCTTACAACCACCATCACTACCACTACCCGCCGAAAAATGTTAAGAATTAATCTTTTTGATTCGGTTTGTGCCACCAGATTATGAAATTTGAGGCGTGAACTCACACAAAAAGAACTAATCTAGTGAGTTATGTTAGGATTTTAAATATCGATTGCTATGTATCAAAATTTTATACTTTCAAGACAATTATTCATTAATATGTCAATTAATACTATCTGATACAATCTAATATTTGTCGATAAATAATTATATTGTCAATATGATTAGAGATCTTAATATTGTTATTTATCAGATATGAAAAGACACGAATGTTTAGGCAAAACAACCATCATTTCTGATCCAAAAAATGAATATGTTTAGGCAAAACCACCATCACTTCTGATACAAAAAAATGAATACTGGTGTGTGTCATTTACCTAAAATGGTGAAGGAAGGACTCATCAAAACCCTGCAAATTTTTTTGCTGCACCATTCGTACTATCAATTTTGATGCAAAACCATCCAAAATTCTGCAGCAGTCAAAAAAATATCTCTACTCTGCTTTCTTCACAGGACACCATACATTTTTACTAGAAAAAATTACACACACACACACACAAAATAATAATAACAAAAATAAAAATAAAAATTCAAGATTTGAGTCTCACAACAAAATAAATATTGATTTCAATTTTATCTTTTTAAACTCTAATCTTCGTTATCCATTTATCCATTTTTGTTTAGTAAAATTAGAAAAAAAAAGATATTTTAGTCATTATACTTAGGAGTAGTTTGGGATGTTCTAAATAAATATACTTTTTAACATTTTATTAAAAAAAATGTACAAAAGTAGAGAAAGTAGTTAGAAAAGTAGAGAGAAGATGTTGATAGATGTTGATTAATGTGACCCAAATAAGCGTATTTAGGTGAAAAAAAAAAAAAAATGCATTTTTTTAGTTTATCCCAAATACCTACTTAATCTAGGTATTCTAAAAATGTCTAAGACATTATTTTCTATTGAGTTTAATGACTGAAATATCATTTTTTCAGTCAATTTTACTTAACGAAAGTAGGCAAATAGTTTAAATTAAAAACAAATTAAAATATTAAGATTTAAATTGACAAAATTTAAAATTTAGAGTTTGTTTTATTACAAAGTTCAAACCTTGAGATTTTTTTGTAATTTTCCTTTTTAACTATTGGGACTGTGGTGCAACTTATTTGAGTTGTTCATACCTTATTTCATTGGGTAAATTACAAATATATTCCTAACATTCATTAAAATTACAGATTCTCCCCTTATGCTTGAAAAATTACATCCCTTCCCCTTCCCATGACTAATCAACCGTTAAATTAAACTAACAGACTGTTTGACGTGAGCAATATATATATATATATTATAGAAATACCTCTATTAACTTTTATGAAAAACACTTCATTTTCTTTTTTCTTTTTCTTTTCTCACCTTCCTAAGTTACGAATTATCACTATTCTTTAAGCTCTTGTATGATATAATAGAATTATAATTTTTTCTATTCTACATATCATGACTATACATGTAATGTTATTTATTTTATATTTTTTTTATCACTATATCCGTATTATATTGTATTCATATCTCGTATATGTATTCATACTTTTTAACAATTGGTTGAGGTGAAGTGTTTTCAGTATGACCATTAACTACTTTAGATTCAACGTAAGATTTTGTTATAAACAAAGATGGACTGTGTTTGGTAAGGCTTTAAAAAATTGATTCCATCCCTTGGTTTAAGTCTTAAAATAAATTACATAACGGTAAGACAAATCAAATTTTTACAAAATTTGAGTAAAATTTTTATATAATAGTGATATCATGTTATTATTGACATATGATATTACTAACCAATATTAAAACAACATATGAAGGGTGAACCCTACATACAAATATAACTAATACTCTAATAATTTTTACATATATATAGTAAGATTAATTATATTTGCATATCAATAATGATGGATATTACCTTTATATTGAGATTTTTTCACAAAATTTTCATACATAAAACTATAATTTGTTGTAGTCACTTCATTTTCAATAAAATAATCGCTATTAATTTCATAAATTTAAAAATGCCTTGACATTTTATTCTAAATATTATTTTTATTAAAATTTTTATTATATACATATGTAAAAAAAAATAAAAAAATCCAGGGGGCACGTGACCCCCTGGTCACATAGTGACTCTACCATTGCTTGTGAGGGCCCATTATGGGTCCCGTTTCGATAATCTAAACCGTTCAATATGTAAAACTTATCGAGTATTATATGCATGTAAAAAATCACGTTGATCGGATATCGATAACTATCTCATCGGATCAGTTTTCTTTCAATTGTTTATTTTTTCACAGTCCATTTTTTTTATATAAAATTGATTTGATCACGTAGCAATCGATATCCGATCAACGTGATTTTTTGCATATATACAGTACTCGACGAGTTCTACATATTACACGGTTCAGATTATCGAAATGAGACCCGGAGTAAATCTCCACGAGCCCAACAGCACCCCAATTTGACCAAAGATGGAAGGGAAGCCAATGCCATTATTTTTTTCCATTAAACCAACAATCACCTTGTTAAGTAATTGTAGATAACCACCAGGGTTGGTGGCCTGGTGGAGAATGTGGGGGCATTCCACAGCCGCGTGCCAGGGTCGATTCCTAAGGAGGGAGTGTTTGAAATCACTTCGGTGAACACGCTCTGTAAATCCCCTCGACTCATGTCCACCGCTGTGGCGTGTGTTCACGCTCGATTGGTGCCCTGATGGTGGGTTCCTCACTTGATGGAGGTTAATTCCTGGCTGGCAACCAGTTACCCCGGGGTCAAGGCCTAACGGGGCCATGATGACACCACATAGCCCTTTTCTTCGAGTTCAAAAAAAAAAAAGAAAAAAAAAGAAAAAAAAAGAAGTAATTGTAGATATACCTTATTTGTTGTACTAGTATAATGAATACTTTTACAAAGTATCAGTACAAAAATAAATCTTTAAACATATATTAAAGCCTTGTTTAAAAATAGGTTATTTTAGTAATTTTTTAATTTTTTGGCTAAAACATGAGATAAAAAAAACTTGTACGTTTGGAAAAATTTTTATTTTTTACGAAAAGTTGTGCAAAAATTAAAGAGAAAAATAAATTTTTGACTTTTTAATATAAGTTATAGACTTTTGATTTTTTTAGTAACTTTTCGACTTTTAAACTAAAACTATTACCTCCCAAACAAGACCTAAGTAAAGATATTAATATAAATATATAACTTATATTTAATACTTACATTTATTAAGTGATTATGCTGTCACTGTTTAGTATTAATCTGGTTCAACTCAACAATTGAATTAATAACTCCACTCGATTTCTTTTTTCAATTTATTCATCAGTTCAGTATTTTAAAATATTGAACTGGAGTTACACTAAACACTTTGACACAATTTTTTATTTATTTTTATTTTTAAATCTACAACCGGACCCAATAAACTGTACCAAACTGGCCAATCATAATTCCTCCATCATATTGATATTTGTTTTCCAACTTTTGTTTATATAATTTTTACTTCTTGCAAGTAAAAGCTGCAGATTCTTGAATTTAAAAAATCATAAACAATTGCAAAAAACTTCACCAAACAGGCATATTTGATGCATGAAACAATGTGTATCTACTACTACAATGACGCAAACATAGATCTACACATTCCCAATGATCAACTTACACTACCTTGCCAATGGAGTTCTAGCCCAACATTTCCCCAACACTCTGATGAGCAGCTAGGGTTCAAGCCTCACCAGAAGCCATAGAACGACATTTCCCCAACATTCTCATGAATGGTTAGGGTTCAAACCTCACCAGAAGCGATAGAATGACATTTCCCCAACATTCTCATAAGCGAGGTTGGATGACAGTCATCAAGTTGTGCCCATCTATATCATTACCATCTGCTGAGGGGTTCACCCACTCCCGCTGCTTAGTAGTAGGGCAAGATATATATACTGTATTTCAAATCCTCAAAATAAAAATAAAACTTACAATTCCTTTTTTCCCGGCTTCAGATCCTGCTGCAAGCATCCTTCAAACTGCAGAATTCAATCCTACTGCACAACACTACTACCAATTTTCTTATTTTTGATCCTTTTTTGCTGCTACTGCCGATAGACTGCCTCACCTATTTCTTGAAACTGACATGGTACCACATCTTATTGTCTTCTCTTCAGTTGCAACAGAAGATGATTTAATCAATGTCTCTCTTCCAAAAAAAAATTAGCCAATGCAACAAGAACATAAATTTTGATTTCCAGGGTTGTAATTTCAAATAATTTACATAACAAAAACTATGAGAGAGAGACAGGATGAGCAAAAAAACTCCGGAAAATCAGTAAGTATGAAAGTTGCCTTCCAGTAAGAATCTCTACTTTCAAGCTCTCTTTCCCTGATTTGATCAATTTCCTTTTTCTTGTCTCAGAAACTCAATAAAGTATCTCTGTCCCAAAGTTAAATGTAATATTGTACATTAAAGAACTAATTCCAGTGAGTACCTTCTCTTAATAAACTCTTGAATCTACCACCAGCAGTGCCTCAAAAGAGGAAAAACTTGAACTTCATCAAGTGGTACTTTGCTCTGTCAGCATTGCACAAGGGGCTAAAGCTCTTGAGGGTAGGTTTACCCCACCCCCTCTAAGTGACAAAGTAGGGCCTTTGACAGAGCTGGCTTGACTCACAAGATTCGAATCAAGAAATAAAACTACGACTGTAATGTCATCATGGAAATGACGCCTGACACCACGGTCGATCTTCTTCAAATCAGAGTACCTCATTTCTCTTTTCTTAGCAGCTTCTTGCAGTGCAGCTTTCAACAGCTTTCGAGCACTTCCCTGCATCAAGGAAAATATGAGTTGCAGATCTACCAAGTCATGTCTGTGTATGTCCCTCACCCAAATCAATTTTCATATCTCCACCCTCAATGACCCGATTTACAATTCACATGATTCTTGTGGATACATAGCACCATAACATAATATTAAGGGGCACATTTGCTAGTGATAGCCAATCTATGAAGCATGAATACTCTAAAAATATTGCCATACGAGTACCGGTTGGTGCTTAACTGGTATGGATATGCGTACCAATATCGTTGCAAGTGTACTAGGTACACAAAATATGTATCCAACAGCGAAATACTTTGGATACGGAATGGGTACAGTTCAGGTGTGGCATGAGTACATTTTGGGTACTTATGTGGATACTTTGGGGTATAAATGTATTTTTTTTTATATAAAAAATGGTAGTACTAGAACAATTATATTGTGCCTATTTTTAAAACTTTAAAAATATAGGGTATTTTTGCAATTATAAAAAATATAAAAAATACTTGGGTAGTATTTGGTTCATTGGAATGAAATGAAATGGAATGATCATTCTATCAAAATATCCATTCTCATGTTTGGTTGACTAATAAAAATAATAAAAAATACATTATAAATAGAACATCATGCACCAATGTAATGGAATGATCATTCCGTAAGGGAGTTTAAGGAATGGCCATTCCTTCCATTCCATTCCATCTCATTCCAATGAATCAAATAGAGCATTATTGTACTTTTCTTTTATCATTACAAAAATACTTTAACTAATTTTTCATTTGATTTTTTAATTGTTATATGTCATAAACTATTGCAATTTATAAAAAATAAAAAAATAAAAAATTTAACTCTCATCCATTTTTTTAGGTTTTTTCCATATGAGTGTAACCTGTACCCGCATCTGTACTTCCTAGCAGCCAATGCTTTCATAGCACTAGACCCTAAAAAAGAGAGAGTGCATAATCAACTAAATAATGCTATTTTTACGAGGATATAAATAAATCAGTCATCTGGTTGCACAAGTCATCACTTTGATAACTTTGCTAGATACCCCTATTAAGGCCAAGTTTGGCATCTTCTAAATAAGTCAAAAAGTCACTATCCTATTTAAGTCACATCATCTTATTTAAGTCACATCACCTCTCTACTACATCACTTCAAACTCAACCCATATTTTATAAAAAGTCAAAAAGTGCACTTATTTAGAACATCCCAAACAACCCCTAAATGACCAATTCTTTTTACCAACTACACACGGGTATGGAACCCACACCCATTTGGGACCACGCGTGTGTAATTGGTAAAAAAAAGAAAAAAGGTAATTTAGTAGGAATCTCTATCATTTTCCTTCAATTTTCGGTTGATGTAAGTTTTCATTATGACGCAAGAAGGTGCATTGGCACAACTAATTAATGAACCACAGAAACATTAATGCCTTCATCAATGATAATCACCAACCATGCTGAATTGAAAAGCTTTCTTCAGAAAAATCGACATTAATCATGTAGTTAATGAAATAAGTAGGGGAATTGTGTGATGACATGAACCTAGTTTGTTCGTAGTAAAAATATGTACTTTATATCTAACACAAATATCATAATATTTTAGTGATAACCAAATCAGTTGTTCTAGGCATATTAAAAGGAAATGGTAGGACTAGCTTTTGTCAACCTCCAGTACTAGTAATGACAGTGAAGATCCAAATGGTTCAATAATGCATTATATAGCATCCAAGAATAAAAAATCCATCTACTCTCAATAGAATAGACACCAATATGCAATGCCAAGATTAGATAAAATAAAATAACTTACAGTGTGAGGGTGATTTTGTACTATATCAACTGCTTCCTGATTGCTAAGGTGCTCCCATAACCCATCAGATGCAAATATGAGAAATTGATCATCTGGTTGGAGTTCATGCACACAAATTGATGGCTCAGAACTCAATATTGGCCTTCTAATAGGTTCACGAAGGCGAAACTTAGCATACAAAGGCTCTCTGTTGAATTCAGCCTTTTTTAGATAAAAATCACCAATTGATCTAGAAATCTGCAGGATGAAAACCTCAACAAACTAAGATTAATCACGTCTAGCAATGTAGAAATAAATCTTGCTGAAAATTTTAAATCAGTTGTCATATAAATATTGTAAGGAACCACACTACCAGAACTACAACATCAAAACACGTAAGTTATTCTTTGGGTTATTTACATGAAGCCCCCTAAACTATTGAGAAGTATCACTTTATCCTCTAAGCTATAAAAGCATAAAAATGTCTCTAAATTATAAAAACGTACAAATTGGACCATTAATGGAAGGGGTCAAACACGCCAATAATTTAGGTGGTTATTACGTTTTTGTAGTTTAGGGGGGCAAAGGGATCCTTCTCAATAGTTTAGGGGTTACATTTGTACACTTTTAAGGTTTAGGGGGCCAAAGTGAAACTTCCTAATAGTTTAAGGGGTCTCTGTGTAAAAAACCCTTATTCTTTTAGTGCAGTGTCAAAACTAGATGAAAGCAATCAGGTGCAGCTCTGTTTGTTTCGGTAAAAAACATTTTCTATGGAAATTGAAAAACCTTTCCCAAAATTTTTTTCCATAAAAAATGTTTTTCTATGTTTGGTTGCAACCTCGAAACTAATTAGTGGTGGTGGGGTGGACACGTGGCAGTGGTGGAGTTAGGGTGGTGGAGTGGTGGCGGTATGGTGGGACGTGGCCGCAACAATGGTAGTGTGGTGATATTAATGAAAATATAATCAACAAAATGTTTCACCTTTCAAAAGTGGAAAACATTTTTTACCATATAAACTTGTTTTCCGTTGACTTTCATTTTCCGTCATACCAAAAGCCAAAAAATGCGAAAAATATTTCTAGGGAGAATAAAAACGGAGCGTAAAGATCCTATTGTTTTCTATTGTGAATTACGATTAAAATGGCATGAACATGAAACATTACATAAGCTAACACTGCAAACCCAGAAGAGTTGGGAGGAACAGACAACTTATAATCCATTAAATATTTAGAACGTGGCAGAAACGTACAAAACATAAGAATATTTGCCACAAGTTGATTGAGAAAATGGGGAGGGTGTAGGGAAGTAGGACCATGATATACTTTGTTTCTAAAACTTGGGATGATGCAATTACCCAAACAGCAGAACAAATGAGAAAGACGGGTGTTAAGTCAACATGCAAGGCTTCTCATAAATGTTAATGAATAACAACCTGAGCTTTACATTTTATATTCGAGAGCAATCAGTACATGATGTAGCAAAAGATGGAAATAAACTTCTAAAACTAGCACAATTACCAGAAGATATCTTTGAACTTAAAGACTATATAAATTCAGACTTTCCCAAGGACATGTAGTTGAAGTAGTAACAAAAGAATGAGATTGAGAAAGAAAGACATGACCTACAAACCACTTAGGTGACACAGAGGTTAAATTTAAGAAGAACTCAATACCACATTGCACAATCCAAACTAGTAGAAATGGCTAAGCAGATCTTTCTGCCCCTCAATAAAGTTATCTCTTCTCATAAAGCACAAGCCATTAAATCTTCTCTCACTTTCTAGACCTGAATTTTTCTGTCTTAGCTTTTTCCTTGTAGCACCTTCAATTAAAACCAAAGAACACTTCCATTGGGAATGCAACCGTTTGTATTTGTTGCACATGATCAAACCATCTTACACAATTTTCTCATCGTACTCAAATTGGACCGAGTTCTTGCAAATCTAGATATTCGAAATTTTTTTCTTTTTTCATGGGGGTTTTGCAATCATTTCACATTCTACTTCTTCTTGAACTAGCTTTCACCATGCTAATAATCAACACATGTGCATTGATTGCTGACTATCCAATAAAACAAAGAATAAATGGCCTTATTCCTGGCTCATATCATTCCTTTCTTTCTTTCTTTCTTTCTTTCTTTTTTTTCTTTTTTTTCGGTACCTTATTAATCACAAAATATTCCAAAAGAACTTAAAAGTTCATTTCTCTCCAAATATATGGGCAGGGTCTTCTCCAATCTTACGCCCATTATCATGACCAATCTGAGAAATAAGAACAGTTCCTTTTGAAGCCTAGCTAAAAAAAAATTCAGACCCAATTCAACCTCAGTGTTACTGACGTCAGATCCCACATTTTTTCACTATAATAAAGTTTTTCATTCTAAAGCACTATTGTTCAACATTTAGTTTTCCTACTTTAGTCTATCAAACTCACACTATATCACTGTCCTCCACACACCCCACACAAAGAGCTACTACAAAGAACCAATTGATCTAAAAAATGGCACGCATAAGGCCACTTAAATGACTCAACTTACATAGAATAGCCTACTAGAATAGGAGACCTAAAAAAAGGGGAATTAAATCAGAAATATGCATTTATGGTAAACCAATCCAAAATCGTACATAAGTAAAAAATAAGAACGCAAACTATTCATCCATGTAGAATCTAAAGTAGAGGATTTCAAATTGATGTCAACTTATTTGCTTCAGAGAAGAGAAGAAGATGGGGAGTCAAAGAAAGACGAGAAAAGAGGAACTGAAAAAGGAAAAAAAGAAGTCCCCAAAACCAAACCTGTTACATGAGTAATCAATCTGGACTAGTTCAAACACAATCAGTTCTAGAAGATATAGAAAACCGTAACAATTACAACAAGAACGATGAACCAGACTACCTTTTCTAATCCAGCAATCCTGATTAGATGGTTAGATGGCCCTTGAAAACATTTGACATTTTTCCATCTACCTCTTGTTCAGTTAGAAACAGAAAGAAAACAAGAAGACAAAAAAAAAAAAAAGAAGTCAAAGTGGGCGTTAAAAGAAACCCATCCACTTTCACACCAATTTTAGCTCACTAGCGAACAAGTTTAAATTAAAAAACATTCTCATATCATTTTTTAAAACAGGAGACCAAACCACCCCAAAAATTAATGTAGACCCACTTTTCTTACTCTAAATTAGAAGAAAAGATATGACTAAATTGTTCACAGAACAGATACAAAAAGTGCGACAGATTATTTACTACTAACTGCACCCACTATGTCAAGGCAATTACACTCTTTCACTGTCAAGAAAATAATGCGTCACACTCTTAATTAGCCCTATGATAATGACAAGGTTCACAGCCTGAAATAAAAATAATACACAAGATTAGCAAGAATGATAAAAGTAAGCATGCCCGAAGTTAACTAGAAAATCAGTTTTTGTTACTTATGCAGCAAACTTACTTGTATCAGGCCCTTTACACGCCATACATTATGCTTTAAAACTACAATATGTGGGTCATCCGGATGCAAAGAACGCAATTCCTGTCTGACGGACTCTATGCTAGCATTATGCTCTGTTGACAGCTGTATAGCAAGAACCTCTCCAGTTGCCCTGACAAGCCTCCCCAAAACTGCACGAGAATCACCAACGTTGGCAATGTAAAGTGTCCCACTACAGATCACCCCAACCAGGCAGCAAGATCCAACGGCTGCAATCTGAGGTTTCATAGCCCACTGTTTCGTAACAAGAGAGAGAAACCCTTCTTCTGTCGCTTGTAATGCTTTCCGTATCACATCCACTGACATAGATTGTTGTTCGGAAGCAAACCCTGCCAAACACCAATTGAAACTGAACCAGCAGGTATAAAAACTCAATCCCAATCAACAATCATTTGAATCCGTTCCAGTTGTGAAAATATGGGTTATAACAACAGGAACTGGATTGTAAATATGAATTTAAAGCAATGTTTGAACTTCACACAATTACAATGCCTTTTGAAATAGGAATTGAATCAGATTGCTGTTAAACAAAACAATCTCATTTTATCCTGCTTACTCTTGAGATGGTGAAAGAGGTGATCATTGATGTAACGTGACGTCTCAGGCCCACCATGACCGTCGTAAACTCCAACAAAGGTTCCATATGGACCGGACTCCAGCAAGCTCAAGCAGCCTGATTCAATCTGGCTCTGGTCCTCAAGCAAATTGTTGGCCTGAACAACCGCCATCGAGAATTCACCATTCAAGTGTTGCCCACTGTCTTTGTACCAAAGAAGCCCGTCTTGTTTGCCAGATACATCTGAACTCGTGTGCACGTGATGGTCTGCTGATGGTTGCCAACAGGCCCTCAAAAAGTCCATTAACCTTGATAGCATCCCTCATCTCACCCCAAGACCTACCATCAATGCCTCAACATCCGAGATGGATGCAATGAACACTCCATCCAAAAAAAACCTACCACAAGGCCTCCTTACCAACAGACCGCCAATAATACTGTAAAAAGAAATTAAATTCACACAATTACAATAACAACATCACCAACAGCAAGAACAACAACAATTTGGATGATAGGATCACAGAATTGATAAAAGATAGTCCTTTTCTTAGTAAATTCAGCACAATAAATCAGTAAATGAGAACAAAAGGGTCACAACACTAAAACCCAATTATGTAACTACTAAAAAAAAAAGAAAAATAATCATTACCCATATCCTTAAATCGGGAAAAAAAATGGAGAGAGAACAAAAAGTTGTGGCTAACAAAAGGGGTCAAATCTACCTTCAAAGTCCACTTGAATCATACAACTATTAAAATCAAATGCCCAAAAAAATTTAAAAACAGAAATATGAAATTATAGCCAACATCAACAACATATTTTGGTTTCAATAACAGAAGGAAAAAGCACTCACAGTATGATTATTAGGCGGTTCTGTGGTGTTTCAGGGTCAGCTACTGAACCATACCAAACCAAAACGATGGCGATCTGAAGGAAATCGAGCAATCCATGTGGTGGTGAAAGTGTTAGATCTATAGATCCATCAAATCACACTTTTTACACAGATATATGTATTGGGTTTTTGTTTGTCTCTCTCTCTCCAATTACCTTTTCTAGCGGAGATATGTATGGGGAGAAGTTGAAGAAGGTAGAGAAAGTAGACGAAGAAGCTAGAGAGAGACAATTGAAGTGTAAAAAGAGAGGAGAAATAAAAAGGGTAAGTCTTAATTTCTCAACTGAGTGTTGATTGATTGAACGAACCAGAACTATTTTCTCTTTCTCTCTCTAGTCTTTCTCAGCAGACAAACACTACGAAGGGAAACGGACAATCGAGGCAGCAATGCGAATGGGTAGCCATGGGCTCCACGTATATAGCCCCTGACTCGAAGGAAAATAATGTTTAGTGGAAATTAGTGAGAAAGTTTATAGAAAAATTTGAGGGAAAATATAAATTTAATTTTTTTTTAAAGTCATGTTATTGTTATCAATTATGTTTTCAAAATACTAGCATAATTTAGAGTAAAGAGTTTGTGTTTTGTAACTACCTTTAATTAATTTATGAGAAAATTATAACAAAAAAATTGGATAAATGCGCTTTATCTTTTTGAGTTTTAAAATTTAACAGTTAATTCTCTCAAAATATTATCTTATTATATTTAATTTTATTATTAGGATTCTAAAAAAAAAGATAGATCACTTGTAAATCACATAACATATTTATTAAATTTTTTAAAAAAATATACGTTATTGATTATTTTAGGATAACAATTCTCTTATCTGGTAATTTTATTTGCACTTTGTCTCTTTAATCTTAGTGGCATAGTATAAACGAGATCACCAGATAAAAATATTATTGTCTTAAAAGTATAATAATGTGTCATGTGTTTTACACATGATTTGATTTTTTGTAAATTTCTAACAAAACCCTTACAAAAAGGGTTAACTATAATAAGATAATGCTTTGAGGGAATTAAGTGTTGAGTTTTGAAATTCGGGAGGTAAAATATAAATGAGTCATGGTTTCGGGAGTCTATTGTAATTTATTTCCAAAAATCTATGATTTGACCCCAATAGTAACAAATTAAACCCTAAGATTTTAATTGTTCCAATTTAAACTTTTAACTTTTAACTTTTAAAATGGTATCAATTTTAACTATTTGTTACTTATCATATCTCATAAAATATGACAATTTATACAATTTAATCACTTTTTGTGAATGATGTTGGACGGCATTGATGGCTATGAACTAAGGAAAGAATGAGATAGGTGATAGAGGACTGGAAAAATAGAGAAGTAGTAGTGGACAGGAAAAATAGATGGAGCAATAGTTGTGGGTTGTCAAGATGAGTAGTGATAAGGCTATAAGACGTGACCATCAACAATAATTAAGAGGGGAAAAAAATAGTTCAACTGTCTAAATTATTCCTTCTATGTTGATTATAACTATTGGATACGAATGAATGATTAAAATTAATAGTATCATTTTAAATGTTGAGAGTTTAAATTGAAATAATTAAAAAACAATAATGATTCATCCCCCCTTTTCCCCCACCCCCTTTGACCCCCTCTCTCTCTCTTTGGTTACTTTTTCTTTTTCTTTTTCTTTTTTTTCCTGCTCCTCCAATCACCCCCCGCCACGTGGCAAAGGGGGTGAGGGGGTGACCCTCAAAAGGGGGTCCCAAGCATTATGATTCAATTTATTATTCGGATCAAACTGTGAAGTTTTTTTTTAAAAATAATTTTTCCTTAATTTATTGTAAAAAAATTTAAACAGAAATTTTTAATTTAATCTTGCAGTCTGGGTGATGTTATTTCTTTATGTAAGGGGACAGTCATGTTATAGAAAGTAAGATTGGAGTATCAAAGGGGACAAGGATGGAACATGATGTTATTTCTTTACTTAAAATTATCTCCCACCTTTTATTTATTTATCTTTTTCTTTTAAATTTGTTCAATTATTTAGATTAAAAGTCTGATTTGATATGGCTGTAAGGGCTAATCATAAGAATCAAAAAAATTATTAACCAATCTAATCCAGATCAAACTACTCAATTTTGTTTAGTTTTCTTGTAACAATTTGATATATGGTTCACTTATACCGTGAATCAAATTTTTCATCAAATTTTTTTAAAAATACTTAACTTATCCTAAAGACATCTTTTAACCAATACAAGTGGGGAAAAAAAAAAATACCTTGATCTTCAATCCTTCAAACCCTGGATGTTCTTTTTGGAATTTTCCCTTCTGTTTTTTTTAATTTTTTTTTATGAAGGATTGGAAATGTTTTAAGACTTTGCTTGATATATGCAGCAATTTGTAAACATGTTATTCTTGTTATTTTATTATTATTATTTGGTTAACTGAGAGGTCAACACATTCCACACCATCACATTCCAAACACCCTCTAAGTTTCAACAAAAATTGACATTTTAGATAGGTTATTTGGTGAAAAATGATAAGGAAAACAAAAAAGAAGAACACTTTCTCATGTTTGGTGTAAATTTGGTAAGAAATAGCAAAAGAATGATAAGAAATTTGTAAGAGAGAAAATTTATATTTTAACTATTTCATTTCTCACCAAAATGATGAAATTTGGTGAGAAATAAGAGCATTTCTAATAGCAACTTATTTTTTTTCTTTAAATCCCCACCCTTCATATTTTTTGTATTACAATTTTACCTTATTATAAAATTTTTATTTTGTCCTCATCCCTACCCCCAACCTAACCATTCTCCACCCTAATCAAGGATGGATCTAGGGGGTGCGGAGGTGGCGCCGCACCCCCAAAATTTGAAATATATATATTTTATTAAAAAGTTTTAAAAAATTAAAAATTATAAGGATTTGCACTTAAAAATATACTTTTGCACCCCTATAATGATAATCTTGGGTTCGTCCCCTAACCCTAACTTAATCTCTAATTGTGCGTGTATGTGTGCCAGGTTGTAAGAGAGTTGAAGGATAACAGAAGAAGGGCTACTGGAGGTGGGGAGGCTGGATCGGATGTAAGGGGTTGGTGGGGGGTTGAAAAGGGTCCACTAGAGGTCAGGGATTATGGGGAGGGTTGGGGTTGTTGGAGAAGGTGCCAATAGGAATGACAATTTTCTTCCGTCGTGTTGTGTTCCACGCCTACATCTCCCACCCCGCCTCAATGAGGAAGTAGGGTAGGGAAGAATTTTATCCTGCTCTACCTTGCCCCCGGAGGAAAGGATTGGTAGGGGTGGGGGTCTAAAAAAGTAAGGATATTGTTAAGATTATGATAAGTGTCTAAAAAAAAAAATGTAAGTTGGAGATTTTTAACCGTGGGAGAGAAGCTTTGGAGGTCACTAGTCGCAGCATATAAAAGTTAGATTTTTTGGGGGGGTTGTTTATACACATTGTTTTGGTTGTATTATGGCCTTGGAACTTTATTTTTGGTTGTTTATACAAGTTGCAGCACTCATATCAGCTGCTTGTGTTTGGCATGGATGCTTTTCACATTGCTCTTTCTCATGTGAAAGGTGGGGTTTGGGGATTTGTTGAAAGGATTGAGAGAGAGAGAGAGAGAGATGGCATATGGTAAATAAATGATAAAATTGGGGGAAAAATAAAAGTAGTAATTGTTTACCATTATCATTTTACATTACTTCACTTGTGGTTGACTAATAGATTTGCAAAAAATGTATGTGTGGTGTATATATATATTGGTTTTTCACGGGTATTTTGACCAATTTAACGGGCACCTCTATTAATCCTCACTCATGGTGGGAGTTTGCCGCTAGCTATGAGATGTTGTAGTTGCCGAGACTCGAACTGGGGAACCCCAGAGCCTTACTCAGTGGTGGACAAGCCAATGGGCCACAAACTTGTGGTTGGTATTTATTGTATATCCTAGATATGCTGTTGTGGCTATTAATGGAAAAATTATTGGTTAATCTAGGAGCATCACGTGACTATATTCCTGGCTAATCACAAACCAACATATCCTCTCATGTTTTTCAATTATTCAATACAAAATTGTAAGCCATATCCCCTCCATCAATCACAATGTATGTGGAGCACTACGTGACACTGCGTCTGGACCAATCAATAACTTCTCTTATTAATAACATTTGTCTGAAAAATAATAAAATAGTTATCGATATCCGATCAACTTGAAATTTGACATGAATAAACTACTTGACAAATTTTACAAGATGAAAAATTTATATCATCAAAATAAACTCACAGTAAAACAAAATGGACGATCTAATCTAGCCTTTTTTGATTTCTCTTAAATTTTAAATGGTCAAAGGATGTCATGAATTCTTAAAATATACATCATATTAATAATAATTTATAATGCCTAACGGGGTCGCAACTAGGCATTTGTGAACAAACCAAAGCACAATGTTGACATCTAAATAGTTAAAATATGACCAATCTTTGCACAATAATGCAATAATGTAGCAAATCACATGATATTGATAAGCACCTTTTGGTAAATAAATTTGGTAGTGGACTAATGGATGGGTTAAACTTGTCCAGTGCATTTCACGTGACCTAATAATTCAATAAAAAGTCCAATGTGGCCAAACACAAAAAATTGCCCAAGTCTAGTCTAATTTTTTATGACATTAAAGGTAAAATACTTTTACTATTAGCAGAAAAAAGAAAAGCAAAATACTTTAGTAATGCAATGTCTATGCTAGTTTTGATTGATTTTAGACAACTAATTGTTAATAAACTCTATTTGAGTGAAGTGGCCTCACATTTTTCAGGCCACTTTTAGATTTAGAAGGTATGAGGTGAATTTTCAAGAGCGACTCAAACTTATTTGAGTCTAATGGCGAGATCACAAGTCGAAACCTTATTTATTTATGTATAACTATTAGATTAAAAATATTATTTATTAATTTTTTACATTTATAAAACTTAATTTTATTAGTTGAGTCTTTAAATAGGGGAATTTGTTTTCATAAAGTTTTAATTTTACAGCTTATAATTGAGGACAACTTTTTTTTATTATTTTATTTAAAAGCATGGTGAGTTTCTTGAATTCAATAGGTTGGGTTAGATTTTCGAATCAACTTTAGATTTTATTGAATTTGTCATAATTAAAATGTGTTCAAGTACAAATTATTTTATACTTGCATTAGATTCAAATTACACCAAATTTGATTCAGATCTAATCTATCCTTATGGTTGGCTAAAATATTGAAGTCTGAATATTAGAGGGAGTAAATTGTTATAACCCCACAGAGGTGTCTGTGTATAAATTAAATGTATAAATTAAATAAACAATAAAATAAAAATAATTCAGAAAATAATTATATAAATTATTTTCCGAATTAAACGTTTACAGAAATTAATGTCGAGGCTTGTGTTAGACACAATCTCCTTAAAGTAGATTTCACTCTTGCTCCAGTGTTTCGAATTTACCGGCGTCTACTTCCCATGATGTAACTAACATTTAAATTTGCAGCACTACAAATTCAAACCTGGTGAACCAAAACTCTGTTATAACTCTCTCTTTTTCTTCCTAAAATATAAATGCAGCATCAGATGCAAGAGCACAGGAAGAACAAAAGAAGAAGGACGAAATTCTAAGGAAAAAATTGAATAAAATGAATTGCTGGAACCAGCCTTTATATAAGCAGATTGGTGGCTGTTCGAACAGGTGCCAACAGATAGGCAACTGTTCGGACAGATTTCAACAAATAGATTATCTGTTTGGACTATTTGGACAGTTCCAGATCTGTCTGGAAAGGTTTCAACAAGTTCAAACCTGTTCGAGTAGGTTAGGAACTATTTGGATGAAGGAAAAAAATTTGGTCTAATTTTATTTTGAATTTTGAAACCAAAATAAATAAATAAATAAATAAATTACCAAAACCTGTTCGGATAGGTTAGGAACTGTTTGGATGAATGAAAAAATTTTGGACCAATTTTATTTTGAATTTTGAAACTAAAATAAAAAAAATAAAATAAATTACCAATATTTTTGGTAAGATAAGTATTGGGCTGGACAAGCTCAACCCAATCTCACACTACGCACCTAGCCTAGCTCAAACGGCGACATGCATGCGTGGTTTTAGTTTTGGGTCCAATGAGTCTAGCTCATTTCACCCATAACCTCACCCTTCTACAAACTTGGGTACTCCTTGGAGCCCATCCCAAGTGTCCCAAGTTAAGGTATATAAACCCATTCAAAACCTTAAACTTTTCTAATGTGGGACAAGCACATTTCACAAATGTGTAGGAAACCCACCTAAATCCAATTTCACAAACCCGAAAATGGGCGTTGAATTCTCATTCATTCAGAAATAGTTTTGAGTAACCAAATACACAATTTTATTCACTACGCAGCATTAAATATGAACCCAATAAAAAAAGTTAAAAATAACGCTTGGGTTTCACCTTAATTAATGCTCAAAGTTAGCAAAAAATAAGGATTTCCAGAGCCATTTTCCAACATAAATAAACTAATCAATTAAAAAGTTCAATTTTATGTTCAATTTTAATCTTTAACCCAATTAACACATGAACAATCAATTATACGAGTACGCAAGATATTACATGAAAAAACTCAAAAAGGCAAAAGATTACGGTTCCAGCACTCAACAAAATTTATTATAAGATTAAATTATACATAACATAGTTGAGAGGGTTTACAATTTTCACTTAGATTTGCCTAACACTGATGACTTGTAGCAACTTCATAAGTACAACTTAGGGATGGCAATTTGAAACCGGCCCGACGGGGATCCCCGATCCCGACCCCGATTTAAGCGGTTTTTCCCCGAAAAATACTCCCGACGGGGAGGTGACGGTATTTGAAAATTAATCCCCGATCTGTCACGGGCCGGGGACGGTGATCAGTGTTTGATCCCCGGCCCGGCCCAATCCCCGGCCCCGCCCCCGTCCCCGGCCCCATCCCCGAATTTCCCGAAGTAAAATTACTTTTATACCCCTTGTACTTATATATTTGTATATATATAATAATAAACCAAAATGTATCTCTCTCTTCCCTTATATTTATATATTTATTTATATATTACAGTCACCTAACCAAACCAAACCCTCATCTCATCTCATCCTCTCCACTTCTGTATCTCTCTCTTCTCTCTACTCAATCTCGATGTCGATCATCACGTCGATCGTCGATCACCATTGTAACCAAACTAGATCTGTCCGCGACGCCGATCTGTGTCTGCGACGCCGATCAACACTGTCCGCGACGCCGGAGGAGTCCTTCCGTCGTCCATCGCCACTGTCGCGACGCCGTCACAGCCACAGCCACCCATCGCGACGCCGATAATGCTCTCCGATCGTCCTCCTCCATGAACTCCACCAGATCGTCCTTCGTTGATGATGCACGCAATACACTAAGATCTCCTCTGTGTTGATGATGCTCATTGCTCTCAGATCTCTGTCAATTTATTTTTTTATTTTTTATTTTTTTTTATATTTATTCTATTGTTAATGATTCTGTGTTGATGATGCCTTCTTGATCTTTCTGTGTATGTTGTTGAACATGTATGTGTGGTGGTGTTGTTGACGTTGAAACAAATTTAGGCGGGGAAGTTTCAGGGTCGGGGAAACCCGATCCCCAATCGGGGGTGGGGATGGGGAGAGGGAAAGGTTCCCCGTCGGGGCTCGGGGCCGGGGACGGGGCCATGTTCACCATCGGGGATCGGGGATGGGGAGTGTGATCCCCGGCCCCGCCCCGCCCCGCCCCACCCCGTTGCCACTCCTAGTACAACTTGACTCAATCAATCTTCTTAATCTTTTGGACACCACGGAACTTCAGCTTCGATCTCCCTTCTTAAACAGTTCTGATTACCTAACAAGCCTTAAGTATAGAATGAACAACACAAAGATGCAAAGTTTTTGAAAAGGTTTTGTGGATTTTTTGAAAATCAACTGTCTATAGAGTATAAAATATTTTTATAATGAAGTACAATAGTTGAGATATTGAAAAACAAGTATGAAAATCTTTTCACAGAGAAAACAATATTCAAAATTAATAAGAAAAAGATTTTGTAAAAATCAAAGCTACGATCGATTGCATATGAGAAAGCAATATGCAATTGATCGCCCCAAATGGAATTGGTCGTCTAGAGATTGTTAAGTACTGTTCCAAAATTGAGCAATGGTAGACTTTTTGTGGCCCTTTGGTAGAAAGCAATATGCAATTGATTTTAAGTACTGTTCCAAAACGACGTCGTTTTGACAGTTTTGAGTCATTTGAGCCACACTTTTTGTGGCCCTCAAACATTTTTCTCCAAAATTAATTTGAAGTGATATTGTTTACTATTGCGCAAAGTGAGATTGCTAGCCAAAACTTTTCGATAGCTAGCGAAAGTTAGATGTGCCAATGGGTCGCTCCAAATTACGATTGATTGAACCACTTTAGTAGGGTCAATTTTGCACAAGTGTTCAAAACAGGTTTTTGTGTTTGATTCAAACTATTTTTTTAAATCTTTTTGAAAATATTTAAAACATTTATGCAATCCGTAATGCAACAAAACTTTCAATCCTGATGTGTGGGCTGCCTAAGTGTGCCCAATTACTAAAATATCCTCACAATAAAACTACTCTATTACAACTCGATTTTGATATCATATTGGTTTATACATGGGGTGTTTCATACAATTATATGAGTCGTTTATAATTTTTTTATTGTGAAAATATGTAAAAAATAGATTAAATAAACTATAAAAATTAATTTTCAAATATTGTGTGAGAAGTGTTTTTAACTTTAATTTTTAAATTATTAACTTTTAATTTAAGATAAATTATATCAAATAGCACTATAAGGTGGTGTTTGTTTTGAAGGATTGGACTATGGGATTGGACTATTAGTCCCTCCGGACTAATAGTCCATTGTTTGGTTCAATTTTTTTGCTCCGGACTATTAGTCCCTCATATGAGAGATTATTGTATCCTAGGGAGGGTGTGAGATTATTTCCATGAGATTGGTATCCCATGGGACTAATGTCTGAAATGTTCATTTTACCCTCATGTGATTACTTAATAAACAATTGAAAAATAATAAAATAATCTTTTGAACATTTATAAATTATTTTTTTAGTATTGTTAATTTAAAATTAAATATTAAATAAAAAACATAAATTATAAATTATAAATTAAATTTAATTAAAAATAATAAATTAAAAATTATGGCCTTATAAATTAAATTTTTTAGTGTTGTTAAAAAATTAAATTTATATATTAAATAAAAAAAATTTTAGTGTTGTTAATTTAAAATTATATATTAAATAAAAAATATAAATTATAAATTATAAATTACAAATTTAATTTAATTGAAAATAATAAATTATAAATTATGGTCTTATAAATTAAAAAAATTTAGTGTTGTTAAATTATAAATTATAGATTACAAATTTAAAATTATAAATTACAAGGGTAAAATAGTCTTTTAAACATTTATCCTTATCCAGTACGTCCAAACAAACATTGGATTCACTAAAAATAGTTCAATCCAGACATTTAATCTCATTGTTAAACAAATATAAGATACACATCCAGTCCAACCAAATAGTCCGAAAACAATATATTCCAAAATTAAAAGTTTGATGAATTACAATATCCTCTTATTCAGTCTGTCTAAACAAACATGTTCTAATTGGTTTAGATGCTCAGTCCTCTCATGCAATTGGAGACCATTCAAGTCCTTGAAATAAATGACCAAGAAACTTCAATTGAAATCCATTGAACAAGATGGCTAAATGATCAAATAGAGCTTATAAATTAAAAAATTATTAAGCTTTAAGTAATATTTTATAGTATTTATCAATTAACTATTTTCATGTTCCCTCTTAAATTCTAATTCTTAAGTCTCGTTTGTCGATTATATATTTTAGTTAAGAGTGGTATACATGCACTAATTAGTATAGTAATGTAACAATCCCGACCCATGATTAACGTTAATCCATACTTAAGTATGCCTAACAAGTAATTAAGAAAAAATTCTGAGTTAATTACATGTGCATTGCATTATTTGTGTTTATATCTGTTTAACGTTAGAAGATCTATTTATGTTTCGTTTCGATTTGTGAATTGAAGGTCTTATCGGCATCCGATTCAGAAATTGACTTGATTTTTTACTTAATTAGAATTTTTAAAATTTTATGATAGGTTTAATTGAAATTCGATTCAAAACGATAAATTAGATTAATTTAATGCCCATTTGATTAACTTTAATTAGTTACCACCAAGTGAGCCTATATAGACTCCCTACATGCTCCACTCATCTCTTTCTTTCATTTTCAACACATTTTTTAGTTTACACACACACAAATGTGAGAGAGAATGAGAGGGAGATAGACTTGAATTCAACCAAAGTGGGACTTGCTTGAGAATTAGGGAGGATTAGCTTGATTACTCAAGAATTGGTCTACTTGAATCTCAATTAAGAAGTTTAGGTGAGAATTCAAGCTTTTGATAATATAGTTAAGTTAGCCAACTCATGAATTCAAAAGAAATCTTATAGGAAGGCTAGAATTAAGCTTAGATAGTTGATTTTAGGAGTATATCATACATGCATGCATAATTCTCATAATTTGATAAGTTGATTTTCAAGAATCTCCACATGCATGTCTATACTTGGGTTTTGTTCAAGGAACTCAACACGTCTTTGACCCAAACATCTCATTTGCTCATGATTTGGAAACTTGAAGCTCCAATCACTTCATGCATATCATATTCATGTTATGTTTTCACAATTCAAGTTTGAATTTTGCTCAATCATCAAGCTTATGGACTTTGATTTCATGAAATGACCTTTAATTCTTAATGTTTTCGAAGTTTAGACAAATTTCCTCAAGTTTTTGGTCCAAATGATGAGTTTTGAAGTGTTGAAATCAAGATTTGTAGCTTGGAAGCAATTCTGAAAATTCTAGAATTCTGCTCCTACACTCGAGCATAGGAATCCACGCTCGAGCGACCACTCTGAGAGTGTGCACTTCCGCTTGAGCGACCAGAAGTCCGCTCGAGCGTGAAATGCAAGCTTCCAGAAGTTCTTATGTTTTGCAGTCTGCCCGAGTGACAAAAGTTGCGCTCGAGCGAGGGTATGTCGCTCACACTTGAGCGAGCATCGAGCGGAAAAATCAAGGAACCAGCACTTTTACAAAAGTTTACAGACCGCTCGAGCGACCACTCATATTTTGCATGTCCACTCAAGCGTAGGAAGTCACGCTCGAGCGAGGACCCTGTTTTCAGCACTTTTTGTTAAGTGTTTTTAAGCACATTTTTGCATTCTCTTTCTATCCTAGGCATTCCTAGGCCAAGATTAAGACATCATAATAAGGATAAAGAAGTAGAAACACACTAAGACAAGAAAGAACTACGTTAATGATTTCGAGTGTGTAATTCAGTACGTATTCGTTCTATATTTGTGTAGGTCACATGCCACAAGATATCTGAATTGCCTACTCTGTCCGTTACTTGGAGCCATCTATTATCTGTGAGTAATAACTTAGAAAGCTATGTTTAAGTTAAATTATTTTCTGTATATGGAATAAGATTTGTTCTATGAAATGTCATATTTTATACTATGAATGATTGTCCAACTCTAATAAATATTAGTGGTATTATACTATGATCCAAGTATGCTATTCGTACTCGACCGGAGGTTCCTTATGGAACTGACAAGTTATCTGTACCCAGCTGAAGGTTCCTTATGGAACTAACAAGTTATTCGTTCCCAGTCCGGAGGTTCCTTTATAGAACTGACAAGTTATTCGTACCCGGCCGGAGGTTTCTCTATGGAACTGACAAGTATAATCTATGATGCTCTGCATATGATCTGTTAGCGCTAATAGATAAACCATGTATGATCAAGTATGAATTCTGAATTCTGTATGAATTGAATAAGAATATGAATGTGAACTAGTTTAGTCATAGGATATCATTCATTTAACCATTTACTCTGTTATTATTCACTGGGCTCCCGCTCATTATTTATATTATGTATGTAGGTGATCAGGCACTTGACCAGGCTCAGAGTTGAGGACCTAGCATCTCAATTTTTGTCAGTAAACCTTGCGCCTTCCAAGGAGGTTCCAGATTAAGTCAAGCCTAGTGGCTGTGTTGTTATGAATGTATAAGACTTTGTTTCTTTTGCTCTGTGAACAAGTTTCTTTGTTTTTATGTACATGAAGTGACATGTAAATACTGTATTTTTTGACGTCACTCGTATGTTTATAAAAGTTTAAGATTATCTGTCTCATGTACGTCTTCATAATTCGACAGACTATGTATATTTTATATATTTGCTTCTACAGCCCTTAATTGTACATTATTATGTTAAGAGGCCTTTGGTAATCCAAGGATTACTGACCTGTTATGACGCTAAACCTATAGGGGCGGGTTGGGCCGTGACAGAGTGGTATCAGAGCACGTGTTCTACCACACACACGAGTCGATACAAGCTTAGGATGTCCTAGTAAGAAGTAGAGGGCATTCCATCTGCATGTATGAGTGTGTGTTTTTGAAAGTGAAAGCATAAATATTGTTATGATCACAAGATATGGAAACAAATAATCTGAATAATGTAAATAGAACTATTTGTTTATGTTTATGATGTTCCGTTTACCTATAGCAAATGAAAGATACAAGAAGTGATGGAATATGTTATCCTAGATAGGCAACCCAAGAGGGGGGGTGAATTGGGTTATTAAAAATTTCACAAAATTAAAATTAACACAATATTCAGAATTTTAATAAATAAATAAAAAACAAAATAATAATTATCAATATAAAAGTAAGAGAGATAGGGAGAGAAAATCAAACACTGCGATTTATAGTGGTTCGGCACGCCAGGCCTACGTCCACTCCCCAAGGAACCTCCTTGAGAATTTCTTTACTATCAATTGAATAAATACACCACCAAGCTTGTGGATTTGGCATAGGACTTACTCTTATCTATTGAGTCTCACTCAATAATAAAAGCCTTACCCTTACAAAATCTCTCACAAAAATAAGGAATAAGAATAAGTGGTACTTAAACCCACTTTTACAATAGTTCTCTCACAAAGAGTAGATATGAAAGTGTAAGAACAAAGGCTAGATTTAGATCTGAAAGTGAAAGAGCAGAATACAATTTGGAGCTCACAGAAAATTTTCTCTTCAAGTTCTTTATTTCTTCTCCACACACAACACTTCTATTTATACACCAAAATATACCCGTTGGACGCTCCTTGCTGACGTCATGGCTTACATAAGTACGCTCCTGATGTCATGGCTTACATAAGCACGCTCCTTGATTTTAAATAGTCAGCAAATGTTAATAATTAAAAAGATAAAAGTAAGACTAATTTTTTTTCTTTTCCTTTTGTTTATTTTTTCAAACATGGAGCCATCGTTTTTGTAGACAATTTAATACAAAGTTCACAACTTTTAAACAAACAAATGATTTGCTCCATCTATATATATATATACACACACATATATATATAACTCCATCTTTTTCTTCTTGTTTGATTATAATATGATAAAATCAATTTAGTGTAGAAAGTTTAATAGCACATATGATGTATTCTATTTATATTATATGCATTATATATATATATATAACGTTCTAATCAAATATTTGCATACAGAAAAATCTCTTTAATAATATTTATGATGGATCTGAAAATATATGCCATCTTTAAAATATTGTATATGTTGTAGAGATTTTAAACTAAATATATTCTACCACTCCATATTAATTTTGTCAAAACAAGACAACCTATCAATATCAAATTTGTCAAAATAATATAATTAATCAATTTTTAATTTGGTCAAAAAGTGAATAGTGATTAGCCTCAAGTTTCAAAAAGTGAATAGTAAAGTTTTCAAAAATATTTTATTTAACTAATATTTAACAAATATATATATTTTAAAAAGATAATATTTTGTGTCAAATAAATACGTACATTAAAAAAATCCAAATTGTTACAAATAATATTTTAGACATCATCAAAATTAAATAATATGATTAACAATCTCCCCCTTTTTGATGATGGCAATATTTGTATGGATTTTGACACAAAATAAAATTGACAAAATATTTGATAACCCTGTAACATACAACATAAAATTTTCAAAAACAAAATCATATTTTTTCTCCCCCTTTGACATCATCAAAATAAAAGATGAAAAGATGAAACAAACAGAGTTGATGAAATAAGCTGAGCGGCCAAAAATAAAATAACAGGCCTTCTGTCTTGTCGGAATCATTGTGGGGATTTTGGAGCATCTCGAGCGCAGAAAATATTGACAAACAAAATATTTGAGCAGATATGCATCGAGTAATGGAGCAATGGAGTGTATAAAAAGTGACATAGATCATAGGCAAAGATACGAATTCATCAAGTATTTGAGAGAAAAATTTGTTTTAGCGTCTTTTGTAATCATATCATTCCTTATCTTGTCTATCAATGAGTCGGACCTGCATGAGGTGCCTGTAATGCAGACAAATGAGAGAGTACCAGTGACGCAGGCACAAGCTATGCCTGTAAATGAGGGTTCTAGTGTTATTGGCAATCGAAATGATTTCGATGCTATTAATAACACTATGGTTCTTAGTACACAGGCCATGACTGCAGTTTCCAATATGGCGCGACGATTACAAGCAAGAGTACAAGAAAATCAGCAATGGAGAGATGATGCGTGCTTGTTAAAACAACAAGTAGTTAATATGTGTAAGGAGAAGAAAGAGCTAAAAAGGAAAAATGCACAGTTAGAGAATGCAGTGTATTATTATGCAACGGTGATAATGCCAAAACTTACAGAAATCGAAAATAGGAGGAGACATGTAAAAGAGGCTCATGAAAAGTTGTTGAGAGAAGTGAAAAAGAAAAAATCTGTGAAGCCTTCTGAAAATTTACATGTAATCGAGTAATATTTTCTTTTTTTGAAATAAAATTTCGAGCATTTCTTCCGTTTTTATTTATTTATGTTATTGTTATTATTAAATTTTATTTTATTTTATTTTTTGTTTTTGCATAAAAAAAATTGTTTGTTGGTGCAGATAAGGAGTATGGCAGAAAAAAAATATGATATATATACTCCCCCTAAAATTATGCACAGAATATACACACGCCCCCCTTTTTTTTATGTATTTTTATAATGATTGTTAATCTCAAAATATATGAGTCTCCCCCTGAATTAATGCACTAAAAATTACATAAATTTGAAAAAACAAATTACCAATCTATAATACCAAGGGCCCTTAAGATCCGACCATAAATAACTACACCAAGTGCACTAGCATAAAAGGAGAAAATAAAAATAAAAACAATTTCTTCAGACAAGGTAGAAGCAACCATTATTAAATCCAAGAGAATTTAGAGCACATATAACAAATAAAAAAATATAACACAATGCAACAAGAATTTTAACATGTTGATCGGTGATGACCTTGATGATCGGAAGAAATGGACATGATTGGGTAGATCGGTGGCGAATTTGTGTAGATCGGCAATGGATCTTGATGGATCAGTCACGGATCTTGATGGATCGGTGATGGAGCTTGATGAATCGATAACGATGGTGATGCAGATTTCGGGTGGAGAAGTGATGGAGTTCGGTGGATTGGTGAGGGATTTGGGTGGATGATGGTAGAGATGAATGTGATGGATGATTTTGTGGATGGTGAAGATGGTTGTAGACGATGGTGAGCATGGAGATGGAGTCGACTGAGGATGTGAGGAAGCAGGGAAAAGCGAGAGACCAAGAGAAAGAGAAAAAGAGAGAGTAAGGGAGAGAGTGGGTGAGAGAGAGAGAGAGAGAGAAAAATTATATATATAAATATATGTATATTATTATTGTTATTATTAATTTTTTTATAATAATCATTATTATTACTATAGTTATTTTATTTAATTATTTAGAAAATTTTTTTAATATAAACATTATATTGGAGTATTCATCATACCAAGTTCTGTTCTAATATAACAAAATTGTTCTTCATTTAGAGGCTTGGTAAAATGTCAGCTAATTGACAATTTGTAGGCACAAATTCGAGTTCAATGTCACCTTTGAGTACATGATCTCTTAGAAAATGATGCATTATTTCAATGTGTTTAGTGCGTGAGTGCTGAATAGGATTTTTTGAAAGGTTAATGGCACTTGTGTTGTCACATTTTATAGGAATATGATCATAGTGAAGTCCAAAATCTTGAAGTTGTTGTTTCATCCAAAGCAATTGTGCACAACACCCAGCGGCGGCAATGTATTCTGCTTCAGCAGTGGACAGAGTCACTGAGTTTTGTTTTTTGCAAAACCAAGAAGTGAGTGAGTGTCCAAGAAAATGACAAGTGCCACTAGTGCTTTTTCGGTCAAGTCTACATTCCGCAAAGTCGGCATCTAAGTAACCAAAAAGTTCAAAGGTGGTTCCCTTAGGATACCATAATCCCAAATTTGGAGTGTCGACAAGATATCTGAAAATGCGTTTGACTGCGGTGATGTGTGACTCTTTCGGTGTGGATTGAAAACGTGCACACATACAAACACTAAACATTATGTCGGGCCTACTTGCAGTAAGATAGAGTAAAGAACCAATCATACCTCAATATTTCTTTTCATCTACAGGCTTACCTTGCTCATCTTTGTCGATTTTTATCGATATGCTCATTGGAGTTGCTGCCGGCTTTGATGATTCCATTTCAAATCTTTTGAGTAGATCTTTGATATATTTCATTTGATTTAAATGGATTCCATCATTAGTTTGTTTAATTTGTAGACCAAAGAAGTAATTTAATTCTCCCATCATACTCATTTCAAACTCACCCTGCATGTCTTTAGCAAACTCTTTGCACAAATTTTCATTAGTAGCACCAAAAATGATATCATCAACATAAATTTGAACAATTAGCATATCTCCTTCTTTGATTTTTATAAAAAGTATTGTATCAATTTTTTCTCTACAAAAACCTTTGTCAAGTAGAAAATTACTCAATCTTTCATACTATGCTCTAGGAGCTTGTTTCAAGCCATATAAACTTTTAAAAGTTTAAAAACATGATCCGGGTATTTATGATTTTCAAAACTGGGAGGTTGTTCAATATAGACTTCCTCCGAAATGTACCCATTTAAAAAAGCACTTTTAACATCCATTTGATATAATTTAAAATCTTTAAAACATGCAAAAGCAAGTAACATTCTAATAGCTTCAAGTCTAGCAACTGGTGCAAAAGTTTCATCAAAATCAATTCCCTCTTCTTGATTATAGCCTTAAGCTACTAATCTAGCTTTATTTCTAGTAACAACTCCAGATTCATCCATTTTATTTCGAAAAAACCCATTTTGTACCAATAACAGGATGATTCTTAGGTCGAGGGGTTAAAAACCAAACTTCATTTCTTTCAAATTGATTTAATTCTTCTTGCATTGCTAGAATCCAGTTTTCATCATTTTCAGCTTCTAAAAATGATTTTGGTTCAATTTGTGAAACAAGCGCTAAGTTACCACAAATATTTCTAACAGAGGAACGAGTTTTTATACCTTCCGCCGCATCACCTATGATGAGGTCCTTGGGATGGCCATGAGCATACTTTCATTCTTTTGGTAGATTTGCATCATTTTCTGGAAGAACATATATTTCTTGAAGTTTCTCCATTGTCATTTCTTCTTCATGTTCGCGTAATGGATTTTCTTCATTTTCCTTTATGTAGATGCTCTCCATGCTTGGTTGATTTTCTACAATATCATTACTTACAAGATTCTTGAAAATAATGTCGTTAGATTCATCAAAAACAATATGCACAGATTCTTCAACAAGTAGAGTTCTTTTATTGAATACTCTATAAGCTTTACTGGACATAGAATAACCAAGAAATATAGCTTCATCCGATTTAGCATCAAATTTTCCTAAGTTATCTTTATTATTATTTAATACAAAGCATTTACAACCAAAAGCACACAAGTGACTAATATTAGGTTTTCTACCTTTCCAAAGTTCATAAGGGGTTTTCTTAAGAATAGGTCTAATCATGGCACGGTTTATAACATAGCATGCAGTGTTAACAGCTTCCGTCCAAAAATATTTAGGCAAATTATTTTTACAAAGCATAGTACGGGCCATTTCTTCAAGAGTTCTATTTTTTCTTTCAACTACTCCATTTTGCTGAGGAGTCCTAGGGGCTGAGAAATTATGATCTATTCCTAAGTTATCACAAAACATAATAAAATCATCATTTTCAAATTCTCTACCATGGTCACTTCTAATACTACAAATATTAAGATTTTTCTCATTTTGAATTCTTTTACAAAGTTTTGAGAAATTATAAAAAGCTTCATTTTTGTGTGCTAAAAATAATACCCATGTATATCTAGTATAATCATCAACACAAATAAAGGCATAAGATTTTCCTCATAAACTTAATGTTCTAGATGGTCCGAATAGATCAATATGCAAGAGTTGAAGCGGTCTAGTAGTTGAAACGATATTTTTTGATTTAAAAGAAATTCTAGTTTGTTTTCCAAATTGACATGCATCACAAAGTTTATCTTTTTCAAAAATAATTTTTGGTAAACCAATGACTAATTCATTTTTGAAAGTTTAGAAATTAAATCAAAATGTGCATGTCTTAATCTTCTATGCCAAAGCCAACCGTTATCATTTATAGCAGATAACCATTTAATATTAGAATGAGAAGACAAATCATGCAAATCAAAGACATATACATTCTCATGTCTATAACCTACAAATAAAGTTTTGTTTTCAAGGGTGTTTTCAATAGTGCAATGAGTTTTCTAAAAAATAACTCTATAACCTTTATCACATAATTGACTAATGCTAAGTAAGTTATGTTTTAAACCTTCAACAAATAAAACATTCTCAATAATAGGAGAGGGATTTTTACCTATACTTCCTATACCAATGATTTTACCCTTGCTATTGTCGCCAAAAGTCACATATCCGCCATCCTTTGATTGAAGTGTGGCGAACATAGCTTTATTTCCAGTCATGTGCCTCGAGCATGCACTGTCCAGATACCATCTATCGTTACTAGATTTTGTCTTGAAACATACCTACAAAAATTTGATTTTTCTATTGCGACCCATTTTTTCTTGGGTCCATAAAAGTTAGAATTTGATACTCTTGAAATGTCCTTAGGAACCCATATCTTTTTTATTTTAGCAAAAGGATTTCTTTTAACAGGACATGAAGGTGACATATGACCTTTTGTACAACAAAAATGACATGTGAGATGAGAGTGATTAGAAGATGCATACACAAAGCTATTTTTGACAGTTTTTACTTTTGAAAAAGGTTTATATCCAATTCTGGCTTTACCAAAAGTACGGTTTTGATTTTTAAGAATTTTATCTAAAGTCTCTCTACCTTGAGTGAATTTTGAAAGAGTAGTTTTCAAGTCTTCAATATTTTCTTTCAAAATAATTTGCTCCTTTTTTAAAGACTCGTTTTCTTTTTGCAATACAACTAAATGTTTTTCAGAAATTGAAGACTCTGTTCGAGTTAAAATCTCATTTTCCTTTTTCATGGCTTCATTTTCTAAAACATTTATCTTGGAAGTCAATGATTCATTTTCTTTTGACAAATTTGAAATTACTTTCTTTTGACAATTATTTTTTCAAACTAAGTTTCTTAAATTCAGCATGTAATTCATCAAAAGCTAATTGTAATTCATCAAATGTAAATGATTCGTCATTTATCTCATTTTCGTTTCCAAGTGCCATTAAGCATAGGTTAGCAACCTCATTTTTGTAAATTTCGATTTCTGTGTCGCTTTCATCACTATCTTTTCCCCATGCTGCAACCATAGCTTTCTTCTTGTCCTTCTTGAATTTTTTCTTAAGTTCTGGACATTCTGATTTGTAGTCTCCAGGTTTGTTGCATTCGTAGCAGGTTACTTCAGATTTTTTGTGATTTTCTCCTCTTTGAAAATCCCTGTTGTTGAAGTCTTTTCTGAAAAATTTCGTACACCTTGTTTCTTTCTCACAAACCTTTAGAACTTTCTAGTGATGAATGCCATTTCCTCATCCTCATCTGAATCATCTTCCTTATCCTCTTGATGTTTCGAGGTGGATTTGAAGGCTATTCCTTTCTTCTTGTTGTTGTCCTCCTCTTCCTTTCCTTCTTGCATTATGAGCTCATGAGTTAAGAGAGATCCCATTAACTCATCTAGACTTAGCTTTGATAAATCCTTGGCTTCGGTAATGGCAATGACTTTTGTCTCCCAACTTTTTGGTAATGACCTAAGCACTTTTCTTACAATTTCAGCATTAATATATATTTTGCCAAGAGAAGTTAAACCATTAATAATATCAGTAAAACGAGTAAACATTTGAGAAATAGTTTCATCGGGTTTCATTATAAAGAGTTCATAATTATGGACTAACAAACTGACTCTAGATTCTTTAACTTGTTCGGTTCCCTCATGAGTTACTATAAGCTTGTCCCAAATTTCTTTTGCGGTTTTACATGTGGAAATTCTGTTAAACTCATTGGCATCTAAGGCGCAGTACAACATGTTTGTAGCTTTGACATTAATTTGAGCCATTCTAGTATCTGATTCATCCCACTCATCTTCAGGTTTGGGTACCCTAAGTCCATCTATAGTTTTGGTAGGAATTTTTGGACCATTGCAAATAATTTTTCAACATTTATAATCATTAGATTGAATGTGTATGGTCATCCTAGTTTTCCAATAGCTAAAATTTGTGCCGCTAAATAGAGGTGGCCTATTAGATGCTTGTCCATCGGGTAAGGAATAGCTAGGGGTTGCCATGATCTACTCTAAGACGGTAAAGTCACAGAAACTAGAGTCTAGGCTCTGATACCAATTGTTATCCCAGATAGACAACCCAAGAGGGGGGGTGAATTGGGTTATTAAAAATTTCACAAAATTAAAATTAACACAATATTCAGAATTTTAATAAATTAATAAATAACAGAATAATAATTATCAATATAAAAGTAAGAGAGATAGGGAGAGAAAATCAAGCACTGCGATTTATAGTGGTTCTGCACGCCAGGCCTACGTTCACTCCCCAAGGAACCTCCTTGAGAATTTCTTTACTATCAATTGAATAAATACACCACAAAGCTTGTGGATTTGGTACATGACTTACTTTTATCTATTGAGTCTCACTCAATAATAAAAGCCTTTCCCTTACAAAATTTCTCACAAAAATAAGGAATAAGAATAAGTGGTACTTAAACCCACTTTTACAATAGTTCTCTCACAAAGAGTAGATATGAAAGTGTAAGAACAAAGGCTAGATTTAGATCTGAAAGTGAAAGAGCAGAATACAATTTGGAGCTCACAGAAAATTTTCTCTTCAAGTTCTTTATTTCTTCTCCACACACAACACTTCTATTTATACACAAAAATTTACCCGTTGGACGCTCCTTGCTGACGTCATGGCTTACATAAGTACGCTCCTGACGTCATGGCTTACATAAGCACGCTCCTGACGTCATGGCTTACATAAGCACGCTCTTGATTGCATGGCTTACATAAGCACACTCCTTGATTTTAAATAGTCAGCAAATGTTAATAATTAAAAAGATAAAAGTAAGACTAATTTTTTTTCTTTTCCTTTTGTTTATTTTTTCAAACATGGAGCCACCGTTTTTGTAGATAATTTAATACAAAGTTCACAACTTTTAAACAAACAAATGATTTGCTCCATCTATATATATATATATAGATACACACACACAAACACATATATATATATATAACTCCATCTTTTTTTTCTTGTTTGATTATAATATGATAAAATCAATTTAGTGTAGAAAGTTTAATAGCACATATGATGTATTCTATTTATATTATTTGCATTATATATATATATATATATAACGTTCTAATTAAATATTTGCATACAGAAAAATCTCTTTAATAATATTTATGATAGATCTGAAAATATATGCCATCTTTAAAATATTGTATACGTTGTAGAGATTTTAAACTAAATATATTCTACCACTCCATATTAATTTTGTCAAAACAAGACAACCTATCAATATCAAATTTGTCAAAATAATATAATTAATCAATTTTTAATTTTGGTCAAAAAGTGAATAGTGATTAGCCTCAAGTTTCAAAAGTGAATGGTAAAGTTTTCAAAAATATTTTATTTAACTAATATTTAATAAATATATATATTTTAAAAAGATAATATTTTGTGTCAAATAAATATGTACATTAAAAAAATTCAAATTGTTACAAATAATATTTTAGACATCATCAAAATTAAATAATATGATTAACAGAATAGTTGAATCATCTGAGGCTCGAATGAGCCGCATGGACAAATGCTAGCAGCTTTAACTGAGGCAATAGCTCAACAACAACAGAGGCAACATCTCTTACATCTTCCTCCCCCCGCCGATCCAAGTGAAGTCGGATAATAATGATCTTATAAATTTAACTCAAAAGTTTCTGAAGATGAAACCGCCGATCCAAGTGCGTGCACACTATATTTTATTATTCTTTTTATTTTTTTACATATTTTTTTTTTTATAAAAAATAAAAAAATTATTAAAATAATATATTATCAAACGAAACTTTAAACTCATAATAAAACATGGTGTGCGGCCCACGAATAAGCTGCTTGCTTCCTGGTGAAGGGAGGGGGGCTAATAAGTAAATAAATAATTTGTATAGTTGACAACGAAATAACAGCAAAGTTTAGTTAATTATTCGATTCTATAACCCTTAACAGGGGCAATACTGAAAAGACTTCCAATATATGTGGAATTAGGGAAATATTTTTTTCCATCTCCCAAACCAAAACCATCATCGTTTCTTTGTTGGAAATTCTCGCTGACGAGTTGGATTCCAAAACACCTCTCTCTCTCTCTCTCTCTCCAATTCGATGATTATTCGACAGTTATCTAAACCCTAATCCTAGTTTCATGTGAAGAGAATCCTTGGTTCTCTTCAAATTTTCCATATATAATTCATCATTAAACCCTAGATTGTTGAGAGACCTAATGGAGCAATCTCAAGGATCGTCAATCATGTCGCCTTTACCTTCAATGATCATGAATTACAGTCTTCTCTCTCCTCCACCGTCGATCGATCCCGACGCCGACTTCGACACGGCGTGGTACGGCAACATCCAGTACCTCCTCAACATCTCCGCCATCGGAGCTCTCTCTTGCGTCCTCGTCTTCCTCTTCGTCAAGCTCCGCAGCGACCACCGCCGCATGCCAGGCGCCGCCGCCGTCTTCTCCAAACTCCTCGCCGTCTGGCACGCCACCGGCCGCGAGATCGCCACCCACTGCGGCGCCGACGCCGCCCAATTCCTCCTTATCGAGGGCGGAAGCTGCTCCGTCCTTCTTGCCATCGCGATTCTCTCCTTGTGTGTTGTTCTCCCCCTCAATCTCTACGGTGGTACTGCTCCGATGAACGATCAGTTCTCGAAGACCACCGTGAATCACATCACGAAAGGTTCGCCTTTGCTCTGGATTCACTTCTTGTTTGTTGTGATTGTTGTTGTTTTGGTTCATTTTGGTATAAATGAGATTGAGCAACGCTTGAGAATCACTAGGTTTAGGGATGGGTATGGTAATCCTAGTGATCCTAGTGCGAATTCATCTGCAATTTTCACTATAATGGTGCACGGGGTGCCGAAAACTTTAGGGTTTGATAAGACTCCTTTGGTGGAGTATTTTCAACACAAGTATCCCGGGAAAGTTTATAAGGTCATTGTGCCGATGGATTTGTGTGCTTTGGATGATTTAGTTACGGAGTTGGTTAAAGTTAGAGATGATATTTCCAAATTGATAGTGAAGATTGAGTCGCGGGTTTCAACGATTGAAATTGAAGATGGTGAAATTCGAGAAGATTTTCTTCTGCGGGGTTGTGGAACAGAGCACGTTCGCTGTGGAGGACAGTAAGGAACTACTGGGATGAGATTATTAGTGAATTGGGGTTTACGGATGAAGAGAGGTTGAGAAAGTTGCAAGAATTGAGAGCTGATTTAGAGACTGAAATGGCAGCATACAAAGAAGGGCAAGCAAAGGGTGCTGGAGTGGCTTTTGTGGTATTTAAGGATGTGTATGCCACTAATAAGGCTGTTCAGGATTTCCGGAATGAGAAAAGGAGACGGATTGGAAAATTCTTTTCTGTCATGGAGTTGCAGTTACAGAGGAACCAATGGAAAGTTGAGCGAGCTCCATTGGCGACCGACATATACTGGAATCATTTGGGCTCCTCAAAGGTCTCACTGAAACTTCGCAGAGTGTTTGTGAATACATGCCTAGTGTTGATGCTTTTGTTCTTCAGTTCTCCTCTTGCTGTGATTAGTGCCATTAAGAGTGCTGGACGCATTATCAACGCAGAGGCAATGGATAATGCTCAAATGTGGTTGGCTTGGGTGCAAAGCTCAAGCTGGCTGGCAACTATAATCTTTCAGTTCCTTCCTAATGTTCTTATTTTTGTGAGTATGTATATAGTGATCCCATCAGCTCTGTCCTATCTCTCAAAGTTTGAACGGCATCTTACTGTGTCAGGGGAGCAAAGAGCTGCACTTTTGAAGATGGTTTGCTTCTTTCTTGTAAATCTCATTCTTTTGAGGGCTCTGGTTGAATCCTCTCTAGAGAGTGCAATCTTAAGAATGGGTCGCTGTTATTTGGACGGAGAAGATTGCAAAAAGATTGAGCAATACATGAGCGCGTCATTTCTGTCAAGGTCATGCCTTTCATCTCTTGCATTTCTAATCACATGCACTTTCTTGGGAATATCTTTCGATCTTTTGGCTCCAATACCTTGGATAAAAAAGAAGCTTCAGAAGTTTCAGAAGAATGACATGCTCCTACTGGTACCGGAACAAAGTGAGGATTACCCATTAGAAAATCCGGATTTAGAGAGTCTGCGGAGACCTCTGATTCCTGAAGAAGCATTTGACACAATGGTTGGCAATAATGGATTGCCGAATGGTGCCACACTTAGTGAAATCGATTTACCAGGACAAGTTCTTTCTGAATATCCGATCAGCAGAACCTCACCTATGCCAAAGCAAACATTTGATTTTGCACAATATTATGCATTCAATCTGACAATCTTTGCCCTGACCATGATCTATTCTGCATTTGCTCCTATTGTGGTTCCTGTTGGTACAATTTATTTTGGGTATAGGTACGTGGTTGATAAGTACAACTTTCTATTTGTATACAGAGTACAAGGGTTTCCTTCAGGCAATGATGGGAGGTTGATGGACACGGTATTGGGTATCATGAGGTTTTGTGTCGACTTGTTCCTACTTTCAATGCTCTTGTTCTTTACAGTCAAAGGAGATTCCACTAAGCTGCAAGCAATATTCACGCTTGGGCTGTTTGTGTTGTATAAATTGTTGCCTTCTGATGATGATAACTCTCAACCAGCTTTATTGCAAGGCATACAGACTGTTGACAACGTTGTAGATGGACCAATAGATTATGAGGTTTTTTCACAACCCAAATTTGGATGGGATACAAGTCAGTTGTGATTTGATCTTTAACACTTATAAATGAGTTGCTTGTGATAGTCATGTATTTCTGTCCCCGTTAATCTTCAAAGAATCTTTTGTGATGTTTCTGTATATATATTCATGTGCTTTTGACATGTTTCTCCTCATTTTCATTTATGTTGTGAAGAATCTAAATCAGAATGCATTCTGAACTAGACAGTATTTAATTTAAGAGTAGTTGAATTTTGTATTTTTAGTTGCTAAGTTCAGTAAGCTTTAAAGCGATATTTTCTGTTGTAAAATATGTATCCGACATCTGAGTGAAACAATAAAGCAATTGAGTGGATTCACGAGTTCTAGATTATCATTGGCCGTGAATTTGTTAGTTGAGGCTTTGGTTTGTTGAGATCAGGAACCATCGGTTTCATCATCATGATATGCACTTCTTTGTGCATTTGTTATTCAATGATTCTTATGTAATCCATGCTTGTCGAGTTTTATACTAGTCTAGAATGTCCAAAGTGAAAAATCTTCTTCTTTTCTCAATAGATGTGCAGTGACTAGGCATATTTGTTTTACTTTACAATACATCAGACAACAGAAAGCTGAGATCTTGTTTGAAGTTACACCAGTTTGGTTATCTCTCGAGTCAATTTGGACCCTCATTTCTGAAATGAGTTTTGGGGGCAAAGAGTTCTATTCCAAACCATTACTCCTAAGTTTGTCTATTTGTGAAGTGACGGAAATAGGCTTTTATTAGTGTTAGCTGGTGAAGATTGCGAATCCATTGTGAGCTCCCCAGTCTTGACTTTACTGAACAAGCTTGGTAGAGTCTGAGGCAATCTGTCTAGGTATTGTTTAAATTGATAAATGAATAGACTTATATTACTTCTTTTTACTAAAATTTGATGTTATACAACCTTTTTAATGGGTACTTATTGGTTGTTCTGTCTCAAACAATCTGCGTCCCTCTCCCACGCCCTTCGCAACCGATGTATGTGCCACTCGGTTGTTATATGGCAGCAGTTGCTAGACTTTTATGCTTGTAATTCAATTCCTCTGCTGTTTCTACTAAAGAATCTCACTAAACTTGAGAGAATTATATATTCACCATGACCATGAGATGATTTCATGTTGTGCAGCATCCATGTTCTGTTTTTATTGTTTTGTTGGCAGATGCAGTCTTTACAGCAATTCCAAACAAAATAGATTTGAAATCTAATGATATAACAAAATTAATAGAAATTTATATCTATTCTCCTTCTTTAGACTTAAAAAATTATTATATTTTCCTTAAATATTAATATATATGATATAATAGTTATTTATCTTTGCATATGACATATAATAAATATATAAAATTATATATTTTTCACGCGTCTCGCATGTAAGGTGTCTTACATTTTTTAAAAATTTCAATATTAGCGTGTTAGTATCATGTCCATGTCAGCTCATGCATCTGTATCCGTACTTCTTAGGCCACAATTGGATCTATTCTTGTTGATTTCCATAATGTGATCAATAGTTAATTAATTATCTTTAAGATTTGTTTATTTCAATTTTCCTTTTTCATATTGAGAAAAAAAATTCCCTGTGCGAATGCATGAACAGTAATTATTCCTCTTAATTATAACCAAACTTGAGGTTAAACCGTGCACTGGCAAGCAATGAACAAGGAGGCTGAATCGTCCAGTTTCACAAATAAAGATCATGCCGCGAACATGACTGTTTATGCAAGCACATGCCAAACGTCTCAGGATCATCACCATCCATATCAAAAAACTGTGAAGAATTTTTTTATTTGTATTGAAAACTAAAAAGATTACAAAAATATATATATATATATATACAAGTACAAGAGGGGAAATGAAAAATTCAATAATGGAATGGGAACATACTTGGATGAAATGAAATGTAGGCAAGATGAGAATGAAGATGAGTTTGAAAATTATACCCAACAAGTCAAGTCTCATCCTATAACCATGCTATGCCAAGCAAATGCTATTTCTCCTTCACTTCAACACCATGTTCAATTCAATGTGGCTTCACTTGTGAGTAATTTCAACTCTCTCTCTCTCTCTCTCTCTCAAGTGTGTGGCTAATCTTGAATTAACTAATACTCTCAAATTTCTTACCTTGTGAATTGGGTGGTAATAAATAGGGAAAGTTAGTTAGAATGGTCACAAGTTTTTCACTTGTGACTTTGATTTTACTCAATTTGGAAGAAGAAATGCATCATTTAGCGGTGAAAAGCAATCTTGTAAATGCAGGTGCAGAGACAACCAAGCTTGGGATTGAAGGCAGTGATGGTCAGCCGGTTTGTCCAAAGCCTCGCCGTCTTGGATCTCCCCTTCCTGAATTTCTCAACCCCCCGAGATGTACCAAACACAAGTTAATTTGTTTTTTATATTTTCTTTGTAAAACGGAATTATAAAACTTTCCTCCTTCGTATATATCATGACATATGCTTGAAATTAGTAGCTACCTATGAAGCACGGATACATGCATAAGGCACGAAGATGGACACAAGATATAAATATATATGTTTTTTTAAATTAGGATACAGATATGGTGAGATTACAGTAAAAATATATTTTTTTATTTGCTATCTATATGAATATAAACTTAGGGCAAGCACAGAGACATGAGAGCCATCCATGTATTTGTGGGTTTTACTCTTCCACTTTCTCCCTTGTTTTCATATATTTTTTACTTTGGCCTCAAATTAACTTTCTTAAATCATACATAAAATAAATTTAAAAAAAGGTTCATGTAGGTGTCATGAGGCACGTCCATGTAGTGTCCCAACGTGTCCTATGCTAAAATAATAGTTAAAAAATAGTTACATCACGTGGCGTCTTCAACACATGTCAAATACAAACACAATACCTATTTTGGCATGTCCATGCTTTCTAGGTAGGTAGTGTAGTGTTGAAAAATAGTTACTATATACCCAATCCATAAATTAGTATGATATCAAATACAAATTTATGAAATCTTTGTAACTTTCTTTCCCTTCTAAGATGGTTCCAAATACTTGTGAATTCGAAACTCATTTCCTATTCTGATGTCAACAGCCAACCAAATACCAATGAAAGAAGCCCAATTCTCAACATAATGGCTGAAAAGGTTTGATTCAAACCATATTATTATCACAGACTAATACTTCCTTAAAAAGTTTTAGATGCCCTCGACTCTTTAATCCCTACTACTAACTTGATCTTGATCTACAATGCAGACAATCGATGGACGAGAATCTGTATGCACCGGGTGCTCAGTGTCATGTTACTCGGGCTCTCCTCCGAGCCGAACAGACAATCCATTGGTTCATGATGTGCAATTCATGCACCAGATGGAAGTTTTTTCACCTTTTACGCGAACCAAACTGTCGGATAAATTTGGCTTCACCTCTGCTTCTCCAATATGAGCCCCGGAACATGAAAACGAGAAATTTCCCAGAAGAATGAGTCTGTCCTCACAATGAGGGGTTTCTCCCATTTTGAGGTTGTGTTTTTTGTAGCAGTTGTCTATTTTTGTGTAATTGCTTGTGTACTTGTAAATAGAATGAGATAAATGCACACAGATGTATCTTGTGAATATGATTCTCTGATCATCTGAGTTGTGCCCATTGAACTCTTGATTTGTGATTAGTCTCACATGAAGAGTTTTTTTTTTTCTTTTTCATTTTTTTTCCTCTTCTAAGATGAGTTGTATGGTGTACAACCATGTTAAATTTAATCTAGTTTTGGACAGTTATGTGATTGGTTTATATTTATGTTAAAAACATGTTTATAGAAGACCATGCTTTTCACTTGGTGTCCTTTTTCCTCCCCCTTTGTTTTGATTTTGTTTTTTGGTATTTTTTTGTTCCTTTTTTGGGGTTGGCAATAATAATGCTAACTTGAAAGCCAATAAAATAAAATAAGACTAATGTTATACCAACAAAACAATACATTAAAAAAAAATTGGACATTTATATATAAAAAAAAATTGAATTTGAACTAATCATTTTAAAACAAAGACTCGTGAAGATTGTTTTTAAATACAAAACTACCACATTTGCATTATTTTGATATAAAATTCTCCATAAAAAAATTTTAAGATTTTTTTTTAAAAACTCCATGGTATGCTCAGGACTTATTTGGTGCAACTTTTTATAAGTTGAAAGTTTATAACAATAACACAGAAGTTACAAATATCCATTTTTTTTTCTTTTGGAACAAAATACCCAACTTTCTAATAATCAATTTTTTTTTTTTTAAAACTTATTTAAGTTATTTTGACCTAATAAGCTATAAGTAGAAATTAGGGGTACTTACCAATTAGTCCTATTCACTAGACTTATTTACCTACAGGTCCTAACTAATAAATTTAATACTATAAAAATAAGAGAGTGATAAATTTATCACTAAAAATTTATTCATAAAATAAGAGACTGATAAATTTATCACTATAAATTTATTCATAAAAAAAAAAGACTGATAAATTTATCTTTATCACTTAATAAATTTATCAAATAGGACTTAATGTGTATTAAGTCTCCAAAGTAGAACCTATTGGGTAATAAGTCTCCAAAATAGGACCTATTGGTAGTTTACCCTAGAAATTATATCAAATAATTTGGCATAAACTAAAAAAATAAAAAAAATAAAAAAAACAGTGCCTTGATAGTTTGCCAATGTTGAGATCTCATGTGAAATTTTAGGGAGGTTCTATTTTCACAAACCAATTCCACTCATGCATCCTTAATGATTTTTTTCAAAAACACAATTTTATACCTTATTCAAATTATTGTGGCTGAGAAGTGCTATAGGGGTATTGAAAGAAATGGTGGGTAGCGACTAGGGATTTGGGATAAGCTGTAAGAGTTAGGGATGTAAATTGGGGCCGGCTCCATCCACCCAGGCCTGGGCTCGGGCCGCCCAAGCTCTACCAAAATTTGGGCCTAGCCAGGCCTTGAATGGGCTGGCCTGAACATTTTTTTATTAAAATTTTATTCTTTTCCACTAAAAATGACACTGGGTCTCAAGCGAACCAGGCAGGTTGGGTTTTGAGTGAGCCTTGAGCAGATTGGTGGGTTGGGCCACGAGCCAGGGGCCGGGCTTAAAAATGATGGCCCAAGCCTAAGGTTTCGGGTTGGGCCTGGGCCTAACTGGACCAGGCCCACCCCAAGTCGCGGTGGGGTTTCGGGCTGCCCACGAGCCACGGGCCAAATTTACACCCGGAGTATATGGTAAGGAAAGGATGAAATGTGATGAGTTGGGTAATGGCAGCTGGTAATAGTGGAGGATGAGAATGGCATTGACAGCATAAGTTTTGAGTAAAGGAGGTGGTGGTCGGCGAGTTGTGAATGAAGAAGATAAGGGTTAGATTTAGAGAGTTAGGGTTTGAAGGATAAAGGAAATGAGGGCATTTTTTGTATGATGGATTGTGTACTAAGTAGAACATGAGATTTCAAAATTATTAGCGCCGTGTTTGGATCATAGATTTTTATAAGGATTTGGAAGGAGAAAAAGAAATGAAAATGAAAATAGAGAAAAAGAAATAGTTTATATTTCACTCACATTTGTCTCACATTTTTCCTTTTTAGTTTAGAATTTGTAATCCAAAAACAACCTAAGTGTGTGTCTTGAGAGAATATATTTTACAAAGAGTATTTGGTGTGTGAAAATAGAAGCTTCTAAAATTTTACTGCATTCGAAGTGCATACAAGAGTGAACTTACCAAAATATCCCTAAAATATTTGGGGAACTTACCAATAAGTCTCATATACAAAGTTCAAGACCTATCTAATTCTCAAACAAAACACTTGTACCAATTAGTCTTATACATTTTTAATTATTACTAAAAAATCCTTCTTCTTTTTTTTTAAAAAAAAAAAAAAAATTATAAACACTGTTACATCTTACTATCGTCGGACTTCCGTGAAACGGTCATCGGAGACTCGTCGGAATGTTTAACATCACCGGGAAGTCGCCATAGTATCGCCAGAAATTCGCCGGAGTATCGCCGGAAGTTTACCGGAGTGTTAAGAACGTTAATGGAAGTCGCTGGAATGTTCAGAACGTTCACTGGACGTTAAAAACATCATTGGAGACTCACCGGAATGTCTAGAATATTGCCGGGAAAAAAAAAAGAATAAATGGAGAAATTAGAGCGAAAAACATAGCAAAATGTGCTAAATATTGATAAACTAAAAGAAAAAAAAAAATGAAACAACAAAAAACAGCAATAATGGAAAAAATATATGTTATTTTTCAATTTTTGTAAGGTTTTAAGCAAATAATCTCCAATATTGGTCAAACTGAAAAGTAAGTTTTGAAACTATAAAATGTTACAGTTTCAAAGCAAAAATCTATTAAGCATTTATCCTTATTAATCAAACTGAAAAACATGTTATGAAACTGTAAAATTTTACAGTTTTATACCATGATTCATTCCAGCACCAAAAAAATTTGAAATTGCAAAATTTTACAGTTTTCATCGCCTGTAACTAAAACTCGAAAACAACTTGTTCAGAACTTGAAATTTTTTTCCATTAAAACAGAAAAAGAGAAGTGTATAGCAGAGAAAATGTAGAAAAAAATAAAAGATCGAAGGAGAAAGGCGGATATAGAGAGAGGATTGTACTCCGGTAACTATTTTTTATTTAGATCTAGCCAAATTTGATGTAGATCTACTCAGATCTGATGTAGATCTACATCAGATCTAAGTAGATCTACTCATCTTCTTCGTCGGAAACATATCTTCCGCCGGTGAAGGTGAAGTAAAGAGTCGGCGGTCGGTGGTTACCGGTGAATCTCAATCGATGGTATCGTCGGTCGTCCGTGACTATATATCGGAAAGAGAAAGAGAAGAAGTAAGATATGGTTACCCATCAATAATCGCCGAAAATCACAAAGAGCAAAAGAGGTAGAGAAGAAGAGAGACAGAGAAGGAGAATAACGTCATAAGACTTGTGGATATCAACAAAAGGTTATAGAACTAAATAGACTACACATGTTTCAAAAAAGATTTCTTGATAATTTTCCCAAAATATTTTGCCATGCCCTCATGGGCCAGTTGGGTTATGGGCTTTGGCAACCCCCAGGGCCAGTTGGATTACGGGCCTCAGCCTCAATATGAAAGACTTGTTTACTTCTTCAAATGTGTACTCATTAAGAATAGACGCCCCTTTATGTTTTATTATTTTTTTACTCTTTTTTACCCTTTTAAGGTTTTTTTTTTTCTTTTCACTTTGACTATTCATATTTAAATTTTTTTAATTTACTTCTAAACTCAATTTCTGTCCAAAATTAGACAACAAAAATATCATGTTGGCTGTGATGTGACATAAAAATATATATTATTATATTTGAGTTTAAATTTGAGTTAAAGTGTAAGTTATATATAATAATATATTTCATGTCATGTGGCTTTCAATATAGCATTTTCTATCTAATTTTAGATAAAAAGTTAATTTTAAGAGTAAATTATAAAATAAAAATAAAAAACTTGAAAAGTAAAGAAAAAAAGATTTAAGAATTAAAGTAAAAAAAAAAATGATAAAACAATACGGGAGCAAAGTGTAGTTTGCCCAAATAAAGCTCTACACTCCCTGTCAATAGAGAAAAACACCACATCATTATTAACTTGGTAATGAAATGTTTAACCAATTAAGTCCTCAACATGACTGGCAATTTAATTAAATATATTGATGAAGACTTCATGATTCAACGTTGAACAAGTCAAGAAACTCATTACTAGATTCAGTACTACTACTGCTCCAGCAATATAATATCATCATGGAAACGACTTTTCATTTTATTTTATTTTTTTAAATTTCAGAATTAAGAAAGTGGACTACTTCAAAACCTCCCACCAACTTCATATTGGGAGATGCTTTCTATGTATGTACTTATTTTAAAAAACAAAGAAAACACTTTCCTATCATTTTCCATTTTTTAGATTTTATTTAATGTTCATAGAATAGTTTGGCATATGTTGGACTTTAGGTTAGGATTATTATTGACAAAAAGTCTATTATCTTATTTATAATGAATTATTTTTCTAATTTCGTTGTGAAGTGTAAAATAAAATTCCAAGTCTGGCTTGCCCTTTTGTGCTCCATCAACTACTACATTTTAGTCAACTGAACCTTCTTAGCCGTCTCCATGCCGGATTTTAATCTTATTTTCGGAACCCCTTCAGTACACACCTTTTATAAGGGTGTGTATCACATGTAATTTATTACTTTTTTTTTTTTTTTTTTTTTTTTGTATATATGTTATATATTTTAATGAAAAATATTACGTAATTTTCTAATAAAATTATGATTATTTGTAGTGTAGAAATTAAATTATGTATTTTTGTAATAATATTATACATTTTGTTGTTAAAAAATGCTTTGATGAAAAAAATATAATATTATTATAAAAATGCATAATTTCATTTTTGAATTACAAATTATTGTAATATTTTCACAAAAACGAGTAACACAGAGGAGTTTTTTTTTATATATTTCAAAAATATTATAATTTAGAAATAACTAGAGGTTTTTGGCCTAACGGCCGTATAGCACCACTTTGTGGTGTGAAGTTATAAGTTTAACTACTATAGAGAGCAGTTTGATTGATATTTAAAGTGTTTATTTCTCAATCATCATGAGATTATATGTAATTGTTTGGGCTAGTGATCAGTTTAATGTACTATTTTCATGTGTGTAATTGGGAGTGGGCACACAACACGTACTATTGTGCACACGTTGAGATTCAATCTGAGTCTTATTTTGATAATCTGAACTATTTATTTTTTAGAGTACATTATCATGTAGAACATACCTACAAAAATCAAATTGATCAGATATTAGTAACTCTTTCATCAAAACACATTTGTATAAAATAAAAAAAATGAATAGTAAATGTTATTTTAAACATAAAACTTAATACAAATGTGTGTTAATAAAAAGGTTACTCATATCTAATCAATTTCATTTTTTGTAGATATGTTTTACATGATGTATCCAAAAAAAAAAAAAAAATGAACAGTTCGAATCATCAAAATAAAACTCAATTGAGCCTCAACATGTGCACAATAGTGTCTGCTCTGTAAAGCACAACAGACACCTAACTCTTTGTGTAATTACTCTCCTATTGACCAAAAAAATAGAAAAAATGGGTATCAAATTATGATATGATATAATGTGTTACCAATTTTATTTTGGGTTAATTTTATTTTCATACTCTAAATTAATGCCATTATTTCTATTTCCTTCTTAAATTATCAATTTCATGTATTTAATTCAGTATTGGAAAATGAGTTGGACCCCCTCAAGGAGGCACCCCTTTTGACCCCCCCTCTCTCTGATTGGCCAATTTTTCTTTTTTCTTTTTCTCTTTTTCCTTCTCCTCCAATCGCCACTTGCCACGTGTGTGTGGGGGTGGGGGGGGGGTGGTGATTGGAGGGGGTCTCAATCACTTCCCATTCAGTATTTTCTTATTTCAATTCATATAATCTAATCAAAGATCTCTTGTCCAAATTAGCAACGGTGAAACCCAACTTAACGGGCAAAAATATAATTTTATAATTTGAACAACTATTTTTAATTAGACCTCATTAACTGAAAATAATAGTTACAAATTAAAAAAAAAATGGAAATAGCTAAAGAGATAAAATTGGATTTAGGGTGGCTGCTGTGCGGCGGAGCATAGCAGCCACTGTTGTGCAGTCAAATGGGCCTATTGCAGGGTCCATTTTGATAATTCAAACCGTTCACATTTTATAATACATCAAGTAGAGCATACCTGCAAAAAATCAAGTTAATCAGATATCGTTTACCCATTCATTCACTTACATTTGTATCTACAAAAATAAATAATAATTGTGATTTAAAATATTAAAATAAATACAAATGTGAGTGGATGAAAGGGTAAATGATATTCGATTAACTTGATTTTTTGCAGGTATGTTCTATTTAATGTATTCTAAAATGTTAACAGTTTGGATTATCGAAATGGGCCCAAAAATGGGCCCATTGGGCTGCACACCAGTGGCTGCTGTGCACCCTGCACAGCAGCCACCCAAAATCCGATAAAATTGGAACTAAAATTTAGATTTTAAAATTTTCAGATTTCTCTCTCTAGAATGAGACTGTTTCTGCCTTAGTGCAGGTGTTTTGGGTTTTCTTTGGTTTTTTCCTCATCCTCTCTTCATCTCTTTTGGCACTTTTCTCTTTCTTTTCACTTGGGCTCTTCCTTCTTCCTCGCTATTTTGTTCTCTCGACATTTCGACAGCGGACTTTTGGCTAGAGTGTCTCCCTAAGGAGGACTTGCGGTTTTCTCTGGGTTTGGTTTGTTTCTCTGCAGCTCTTCAACCTTAAATACGGATCTTCCATGGCTTCGTCCTCACGCATGTTGGAGGGTTTGGACTGTTTGGAACTTCAAGAGGGGTCTGATGAGAATATTGATGTTTCGAATCTTTGCTTAGTTGGGAAGATATTGGCTCCCAAAATACTAAACAAACTTGCGGAGATGAACATCCTCAAGGAAGCCTGGAAACCGAGAGCCAAGATGGTTTATCTCTCATTGGTTAGATAATATATTTTTGTTTCAATTTGATGATGCGGCTGATCGTCAGAAAATCCTGATGGAAGCCCCTTGGTCAGTTGTGGGTTTCTTGTTAGTCCTACAACCGCTAGCGATTGGACGGTCAGCTGCAGAGATGGATTTCAAATGGAGCCCATTCTGGGTTCAGATTTGCGGTATTCCAATGGCCAAAATGACCAAGTAGAACGGTGAAATTATTGGCCGGCGGATTGGGAATCTTATTGGGGTTGAAGCTCTTCATGATGGTCTCTTACTTAAGAGGAGTTTCCTTCGGCTTCAAGTGGAAATGGATGTCACAAAACCCCTCCCTAGGGGGTTCCTACTATAGCACAAAGGACCTGAAGATAAGGAATCCTGGGTCTCCTATAAGTATGAAAAATTATCAGATTTCTACTATGATTGTAGGCGGCTTGGCCATGATAGTTATTCCTGTACATTTGTTTCCCACGCAGAGGATCATAAATCTGGGTATGGACCTGATTTGTGCACAAGTAGAGCACCATATCTGGGTATTCCAATGACTGAACTTCGCCATTGGGTAGACAACGCAGAGGACAGGGTGCGCAATTTGGTTCGCAATTGGCCGACGACGGCGAGTAAGGAAGACGCATGCAATATGGCTCGAAAGGACAATACCAGTATAGAGGACCCATGTGGTGCTGCACCTGAGGATCGGGGTAATATTCAAAGGAAGGACGTGGTGTAGATGATGTAAGGGGGAGTGGCCTAAGTGGCCGTTCGGTGCCAACTGTTGCAGCTAATACAGTGGATATGAGTTCTTCTCAACTAAAGAAAGTAGGCCTCAGGGAGGAGATAAAGGCTGAGGCAATAGTATTTCGTCACCGAACCCATGGATAATGCACTCATGATAGGGGAGGCTCATAGTTGTGGGAGTGGGATTGAGCCCAATGTTGATATTAGGATTTAGGAAATTAGCCCAAGTTCTAGTCCAACTAGCCTTTCTTTTGCAGATCAGGCCCTTGATATGAGTATGGCCAATTTCTTTCAAGACCTCTCCCTTAAAAGGAAGGCCCATACTGAGTTATGTGATGTAGTTATAACCAAACAACTTAAAACTATTGCTGCTCTTGAAGTCCAGTTGTTGACTCCAGGGACAAAGGGGACAATTAAGCGCGGTGAAAAGGGCAAGAAAGTGCCAAGGCTAAGAAGGGGTGGTCATGGAACACACCAAACTTTGCTTAGTAACACTACGGCCAACTTGGACCACGAGACGGCTGATGGGGCTTTGATCCAGATTTCTATTTCTTGGGACCATGGAGATGGGATTGACTAGTGTTCTCAAATTCCTAGCACATGTCCGACAGAAGACAAGCATAATACGGATGAGGCTTTGGTGGCTGGCCCTCAACAGCCACGAGTCCCATGCTAATTCTCAGCTGGAACTGTCAGGGGCTGGGGGCAACCTCTGACAGTCCAGATCCTTCGAAGGTTGTGTTCAACCCTTCGCCCCTCTATGGTGTTTTTGATGGAAACAAAGAATAAAACTTCAAAGCTGGAAAGGATCCGTAGAAGGCTTCAGTTCCCGAATAGCTTTTATGTCAACCCTGTAGGGACATTTGAAGGGCTGGCGCTTTGGTGGGTGGAGGAAATTACCTTGGATATTAGATTTATATCCAAACATCTTCTTCAATGCATTGTGGGCAAGGTAGGCATTGATCGACTGTGTTAATCATATTGTTTAATTTTAAAATATTATTTGCCAAAATTTGAATCTTTTAATATACATATTATTTGACACAAAATATTATATGTTTAAAATATATATTGTATGATACATTTGTTAAATATTATTTAAATAAAAATATTTTTTACTATTCATTTTTTGAAAAATTAGGCTGATCACTATTCATCTTTTAACAAATTTGATATTTATTGATTATATTATTTTGATAAATTAGATATTGATGAGTTGTCTTCTTTTGACAAAAGTGATATATCCACATGGAGTGGTAGGCTATGTTTAGTTTAAAATCTCTAAAAAAATTTAAAAATGGTATATATGTTCAGATCTATTATGAATATTATTTAAAGAGATTTTACTATATATGCAAATATTTAATTAGAATATTATATATAATGCATATAATATAAATAGAATACATCACGTGAGCAATTAGATTTTTTACACTACATTGATTATATCATGTCTCACACACACACACACACACACACATATATATATATATAATAAAACAAGAAGAAAAAGATGGAGCAAATCATTTGCTTGTTTGAAAGTTGTGAATTTTGTATCAAATTGCCTACAAAACGGTGGCTCCATATTTGAATTTTGTATCATGTCACACACACACACACACACACACACACATACACATATATATTATAATAAAACAAAAAGAAAAAAATGGAGAAATCATTTGCTTGTCTGAAAGTTGTGATTTTTGTATCAAATTGTCTACAAAAGCGGTGGCTCCATATTTGACAAAACAAAAAGGGAGAAGAAAATTATCATTTGCTATCTATTTGGATCAAGGAGCGTGCCCATGTAATCCATGATGTCAGCAAGGAGCGTCCTACTTCCAACAGGTATATTTTTGTGTATAAATAGAAGTGTTGTGTGTGGAGAAAAATTAAGAACTTGAAGAGAAAAATTTCTGTGTACTTCAAAATTTTGAGTATATTGTATTCTGCTCTTTCACTTTCAGATCTAAGTATAGCTTTTGATCTTACACTTTCATATCTACTCTTTGTGAGAGAATTATTGTAAAAGAGGGTTTAAGTACCACTTATTTTCATTCATTATTTTTGTGAGAGATTTTGTAAGGGTGAGGCATTTATTGTTGAGTGAAGCTCAATAGATAAAAGTAAGTCTTGCGCAAAATCTACAAGCTTGGTGAAGACTTGGTGGTGTATTAATTCATTTTGATAGTAAAGAAATTCTCAAGGAGGTTTCTTGGGGAGTGGACGTAGGCCTGGCATGCCGAACCACTATAAATCTCAGTGTTTGATTTTCTCTCTCTATCTCTCTTATTTTTTATATTGATAATTATTATTTTATTTTTTATTTGTTAAAATTCTGAATATTGTGTTTATAAAATTTAATATTGTAAAAAAAAATTAAATAACCCAATTCACCCCCCTCTTGGGTTGCCTACTTGGGATAACAATTGGTATCAGAGCCTAGACTCTAGTTTGTGTGACTTAATCGTCTTAGAGTAGATCATGATAATCCCTAGCTATTCCTTACCTGAGGGACAAGCATTCAATAGGCCACTACTATTTAGCGGCACAAATTTTAGTTATTGGAAAACTAGGATGACCATACATGTTCAATCTAATGATTATGAATGCTGAAAAATTATTTGTAATGGTCCAAAAATTCCTACCAAAATCGTAGATGGACTTAGGGTACCAAAACCTGAAGATGAGTGGAATGAATCAAATACTAGAATGACCCAAATTAATGTCAAAGCCACAAACATATTGTACTGCGCCTTAGATGCCAATGAGTTCAACAGAATTTCTACATGTAAAACCGCAAAAGAAATTTGGGATAAACTTATAGTGACTCATGAGGAAATTGAACAAGTTAAAGAATTTAGAGTTAGTTTGCTAGTCCATAATTATGAACTCTTCAAATGAAGCCTGATGAAACTATTCCTCAAATGTTTACTCGCTTTATTGATATTATTAATGGTTTAACTTCTCTTAGCAAAATATATACTAATGCTGAAATTGTAAGAAAAGTGTTTAGGTCATTACCAAAAAGTTAGGAGACAAAAGTCATTGCCATTACCGAAGCCAATGATTTATCAAAGCTAAGTCTAGATGAGTTAATGGGATCTCTCTTAACTCATAAGCTCATAATGCAAGAAGGAAAAGAAGAGGAGGACAACAACAAGAAGAAAGGAATAACTTTCAAATCCACCTCGAAACAGTAAGAGGATGAGGAAGATGATTAGGATGATGATGAGGAAATGACATTCATCACTAGGAAATTCAAAAGGTTTGTGAAAAAGAAATAAGGTGTGCGAAAATTTTTCAGAAAAGATTTCAATAATATGGATTTTCAAAAGGGAGAAAATCACAAAAAAATTGAAGTTACCTGCTATGAATGCAACAAACTTGGATACTACAAATCAGAATGTTTGGAACTTAAGAAACAATTCAAGAAAGACAAGAAGAAAGCCATGATTGCAGCATGGGGAGAAGATAGTGATGAAAGCGACTCAGAAACCGAAGTTTGCAAAAATGAGGTTGCTAACCTATGCTTAATGGCACTTGGAAACGAAGATGAGGTAAATGACGAATTTTTTACGTTTAGTGAATTACAATCAGCTTTTGATGAATTACATACTGAATTTATGAAACTTAGGTTGAAAAGTAACTATCAAAAGAAAGTGATTTCAAGTTTATCAAAAGAAAATGAATCCTTAACTTCCAAAATAAATGATTTAGAAAATGAAACCATGAAAATGGAAAAGGAAAATGATATTTTAACTCAAAAAGAGTCTTTAATTTCTGAGAAAACATTAATTGTGTTGTAAGAAGAAAATGAGTCTTTAAAAAAGGAGCAAATTGTTTTGAAAGAAAATATCGAAGACTTGAAAAATACTCTTTCCAAATTTACTTCAGGTAGAGAGACTTTAAATAAAATTCTTAAAAATCAAAATCGTACTTTTGGAAGAGCCGGAATTGGATATAAACCTTTTTCAAAAGTAAAAACTGTCAAAAATGATTTTGTGCATGCATCTTCTAATCACTCTCATCTCACATGTCATTTTTGTGGTAGAAAATGTCATATTTCACCTTCATGTCTCATTAAAAGAAATCATTTTGCTAAAATAAAAAAGATGTGGGTTCTTAAGAACGTTTCAAGAGTGTCAAATTCGAACTTTTATGGATCTAGGAAAATATGGGTACTAATAGAAAAATCAAATTTTTGTAGGTATGTTTCAAGATAAAATCTAGTAACGATAGATGGTATCTCGACAGTGCATGTTCGAGGCACATGACCAGAAATAAAGCTATGCTCGCCACACTTCAACCAAAGGATGGCGGATACATGACTGTCGGCGACAATAGTAAGGGTAAAATCATAGGTGTAGGTAGTATTGGTAAAAATCCTTCTCCTATTATTGAAAATGTTTTACTTGTTGAAAGTTTAAAACATAACTTGCTTAGTATTAGTCAATTATGTGATAAAAGATATAGAGTTATTTTTGAGAAAACTCATTGCACTATTGAGAACACCCTAGAAAACAAAACTTTATTTGTAGGTTATAGACATGAAAATGTATATGTATTTGATTTACATGATTTGTCTTCTCATTTTAACATTAAATGTTTATCTGCTATAAATGATAATGGTTGGCTTTGGCATAGAAAATTAGGACATGCTCATTTTGATTTAATTTCCAAGCTTTCAAAAAATGAGTCAGTCATTGGTTTACCAAAAATTGTTTTTGAAAAAGACAAACTTTGCGATGCATGTCAATTTGGAAAACAAACTAGAATTTGTTTTAAATCCAAAAATACTGTTTCAACTACTAAACCGCTTCAACTCTTGCATATTGATTTATTCGGACCATCTAGAACATTAAGTTTAGGAGGAAAATCGTATACTCTTGTTTGTATTGATGATTATACTAGATATACATGGGTATTATTTTTAGCACACAAAAGTGAAGCTTTTTATAATTTCTCAAGACTTTGTAAAAGAATTCAAAATAAAAAAAAAATCTTAATATTTATAGTATTAGAAGTGATCATGGTAAAGAATTTGAAAATAATGAGTTTATTATGTTTTGTGATGAGTTTGGAATTGATCATAACTTTTTTGCCCCTAGAACTCCTCAACAAAATGGTGTAGTTGAAAGAAAAAATAGAACTCTTGAAGAAATGGCTCGTACTATGCTTTGTGAAAATAATTTACCTAAATATGTTTGGGCGGAAGCCGTTAACACTGCATGCTATGTTATAAACCGTGCCATGATTAGACTTATTCTTAAAAAAACCCCTTATGAACTTTGCAAAGATAGAAAACCTAATATTAGTCACTTGCATGCTTTTGGTTGTAAATACTTTGTATTGAATAACAATAAAGATAACTCAGGAAAATTTGATGCTAAATCGGATAAAGCTATATTTCTTGGTTATTCTATGTCCAGTAAAACTTATAGAGTATTCAATAAAAGAACTCTACTTGTTGAAGAATCTGTGCATGTTGTTTTTGATGAATCTAACAACATTATTTCCAAGAATCTTGTAAGTAATGATATTATAGAAAATCAACCAAACATGGAGAGCATTTACATAAAAGAAAATGAAGAAAATCCACTACGTGAACATGAAGAAGAAATGACAATGGAGAAACTTCAAAAAATATATACTCTTCCAGAAAATGACTCAAATCTACCAAAAGAATAGAAGTATGCTCATGGCCACCCCAAAAACCTCATCATAGGTGATGCGGCGAAAGGTATAAAAACTCGTTCCTCTATTAGAAATGTTTGTGGTAACTTAGCGTTTGTTTCACAAATTGAACCAAAATTGTTTTTAGAAGCTGAAAATGATGAAAACTGGATTTAGTAATGCAAGAAGAATTAAATTAATTTGAAAGGAATAAAGTTTGGTTTTTGACCCCTCGACCTAAGGATTATCCCGTTATTGGTACAAAATGGGTTTTTCGAAATAAAATGGATAAATCTGGAGTTGTTACTAGAAATAAAGCTAAATTGGTAGCCCAAGGTTATAATCAAGAAGAAGGCATTGATTTTGATGAAACTTTTGCACCGGTTGCTAGGCTTGAAATTATTAGAATATTATTTGCTTTTGTATGTTTTAAAGATTTCAAATTGTATCAAATGGATGTTAAAAGTGCTTTTTTAAATGGGTACATTTCAGAGGAAGTTTATGTTGAACAACTTCCCGGTTTTGAAAGTCATAAATACCCGGATCATGTTTTCAAACTTTCAAAAGTATTATATGGCTTGAACAAGCTCCTAGAGTATGGTATGAAAGATTGAGTAATTTTTTACTTGACAAAGGTTTTTCTAGAAGAAAAATTGATACAACACTCTTTATAAAAATCAAAAAGGAAGATATACTAATTGTTTAAATTTATGTTGATAATATTATTTTTTGTGCTACTAATGAAAATTTATGTAAAGAGTTTGCTAAAGATATGCAAGGTGAATTTGAAATGAGTATGATGGGGGAATTAAATTACTTCCTTGGTCTACAAATTAAACAAACTAATGATGAAATCCATTTAAATTAAACAAAATATATTAAGGATCTACTCAAAAGGTTTTGAAATGGAATTATCAAAGCCTGCAGTAACTCCAATGAGCACATCAATAAAAATCAACAAAGATGAGCAAGATAAACCTATAGATGAAAAGAAATATCAAGGTATGATTGGTTCCTTATTCTATCTTACCTCAAGTAGACCTGATATAATGTTTAGTGTTTGTATGTGTGCGCGTTTTCAATCCGTACCGAAAGAGTCACACATCATCGCAGTCAAACGTATTTTCAGATATCTTGTCGGCACTTCAAATTTGGGATTATGGTATCCTAAGGGAACCACTTTTGAACTTTTTGGTTACTTAGATGCCGAGTTTGCCGGATGTAGACTTGACTGAAAAAGCACTAGTGGCACTTGTCATTTTCTTGGACACTCTCTCACTTTTTGGTTTTGCAAAAAACAAAACTTAGTGGCTTTGTCAACTGCTGAAGCAGAATACATTGCCGCCACTGGGTGTTGTGCACAATTGTTTTGGATGAAACAACAACTTTAAAATTTTGGATTTCACTATGATCATATTCCTATAAAATGTGATAACACAAGTGCCATTAACCTTTCAAAAAAATGCTATTCAGCACTCACGTACTAAACATATTGAAATAAGGCATCATTTTCTAAGAGATCATGTACTCAAAGGTGACATTGAACTAGAATTTGTGCCTACAAATCATCAATTAGTTGACATATTTACCAAGTCTCTTAATGAAGAACAATTTTGTTTTATTAGAACTGAACTTGGTATGATGAATACTAAAATATAAGGGCAAATCACACAAATAGTCTCTATAGTTTGGGACTCGTGTTAATTTGGTCCCTGACTTTTCAATTGTGACACATTTGACCCTGAATTTTGAATCTTGTTCCAAATAAGGACAATTGAACATAACATTATTTAATTTTAAGGGCAAAATCATCAATTTAATAAAATATAAACTAATTTGACAAAAATAAATGTCAAAAAAATATTTTTAATTTTTTAAAAATTATTTTTATCCACCAATGATAAAATTATGTAAAATTGATAAAAATTAATAAAAATTACACGATTAATTTTTTAAAATTAATTTTACATGATCATCATCCAAACACATAATAAAAATTAATTTGGTAAAAAAATAAATAAATGTTTAAAAGATTTATCAATTTTACATAATTTTATTTTTAGTGGGTAGAAATAATTTTTAAAAATTCAAAAATATTTGTTCGATATTTATTTTTGTCAAATTAGTTTATATTTTATCAAATTGACGATTTTACCCTTGAAAAATCTAATGATATCTTCAATTGTCCTTATTTGGAACAATATTCAAAATTGAGGGTCAAATGTCTCACAATTAAAAAGTCAGGGATCAAAGTGAAACAAGCCTCAAACTATACGGACTATTAGTGTAATTCACCCCCAATATAATGTTTATATTAAATAAATTTTTTTTAAAAAAAATTAATTAAATAAATAAAATAATAAATAAAATAATAAATAATAATTAAATAAAATAATGATAATTATATATATGTATATATGTTCTCTCTCTCTCTCTCTCTCTCTCTCTCTATCTCAATCTCTCACCCGTTCTCTCCCTCACTCTTTGTTTTTCTCTTTCACTCTCGCTCTCCCTTTCTTCCTCTCATCCTCAGCCAACACCATCTTCATCCTCACCATCATTTACAACTAGCTCCACCATTCACAACATTATCCATCACTTTCATCATTACTATCATCCATCCAAATCCCTCACCAATCTACCAAGATCCATCACTACTATACCCAAAATCTACATCACCATCATTACTGATTCATCAAGTTCCATCACCGATCCATCAAGATTCGTGACTAATCCATCAAGATCCATTGTCGATTTACAAAAATCCGTCATCGATCTACACGATCTTCTCTATTTCTTCCGATTATCAAGGTCATCACTGATCAACATGTTAAAATTCTTTTTGCACTGTGTTATAATTTTTTTACTTGTTGGATGTGCTCCAAACTCTCTTGGATTTAATAATGATTGCTTCTACCTTGTTTGAAGAAATTGTTTTTGTTTTTATTTTCTTCTTTTATGCTAGTACACTTGGTGTAGTTGTTTATAGCCGGATCTTAATGGCCCTTGGTATTATAGATTGCTAATTTGTTTCTTCAAATTTATGTAATTTTTAGTGCATTAATTTAGAGGTGAGACTCATATATTTTGAGATTAACAATTATTATAAAAAAATAATAAAAAACTAAAAAATAAAAAAGGGGCGTGTGTATATTCTGTGCATAATTTTAGGGGGAGTATATATATATTTCTTGCATTACTTCTTATCTGCAACACCAATTTTATTTTATTTTATTTTTTTGCAAAGACATAATTTATATAAATAAAAAAAAAAAGAGGAGAAATGCTTGCAATTTTCTTTCAGAAGAAGAAAATATTACTTGATTACATGTAAGTTTTTAGAAGGCTTCACAGATTTTTTCTGTTTCACTTCTCTCAACAATTTTTCATCAGCCTCTTTTACATGCCTCTCTCTATTTTTGACTTCTGTGAGTCTTGGCATTATAACCGTTGCATAATATTGCACCGCATTCTCCAACTGTGCATTTTTCCTTTTTAGCTCTTTCTTCTCCTTACACATATTAACCAGTTGTTGTTTTAACAAACACACATCATCTCTCTATTGCTGATTTTCTTGTGCTCTTGCTTGTAATCGTTGCGCCATATTGGAAACTGCAGCCATTGCCTGTGTACTAAGAGCCATAGTGTTATTAATAGCATCGATATCATTTCGATTACTAATAACTCTAGGACTCTCATTTATAGGAATAGCATGTACCTGCACTACTGATACCCTCTCATTTGCTTGCATTACAGGCAACTCATGCATGTCCGAACCATTGATGGCTAAGGTAAGGAATGACATGATTATACAAGAAAGTAAAACAAAATTTTCTCTCCGACACTTGATATTTTCGTCTCTTTACCTATCATCGTTGTCACTTTTTATACACTCCATTGATCTAATCCTTGATGCATATCTACTCAAATATTTTGTTTGTCAACATTTTGTGTGCTTGAGATGCTCCAAAATCCCCACAATGATCTCGACAAGACCTACGGACCATCATTATATTTTTGGCATCTCAGATTATTTTACCAAATGTGTTTCTTTCCTGTCTCCATATTTTGATGATGTCAAAGGGGGAGAAAAAATATGACTTTGAATTGTTGTGCATGCATGCGCTTTAAATATTTTATGTTGCAAAATTATTAAATAACGTATTGATTTTTATTTTGTGTCAAATCCATACAAATATTGCCATCATCAAAAAGGGGGAGATTGTTAATCATATTGTTTAATTTTGATGATGTCTAAAATATTATTTGCCAAAATTTGGATCTTTTAATATACATATTATTTGACTCAAAATATTATATGTTTAAAATATATATTGTATGATACATTTGTTAAATATTATTTAAATAAAAATATTTTTTACTATTCACTTTTTGAAAAATTAGGCTGATCACTATTCATTTTTTGACAAGTTTGATATTGATTGATTATATTATTTTGATAAATTAGATATTGATGAGTTGTCATCTTTTGACAAAAGTAATTTATCCACATTGAATGGTAGGTTATTTTTAGTTTAAAATCTCTACAAAAATTTAAAAAGTGTATATATGTTCAGATCTATTATAAATATTATTTAAAGAAATTTTACTATATATGCAAATATTTGATTAGAATATTATATATAATGCATATAATATAAATAGAATACATCACGTGAGTAATTAGATTTTTTACACTACATTGATTATATCATGTCATATATATATATTATAATAAGACAAGAAAAAAAAGATGGAGCAAATCATTTGCTTATTTGAAAGTTGTGAATTTTGTATCAAATTGCCTACAAAACGGTGGCTTCATGTTTGAATTTTGTATCATGTCACACACACACACACACACACACACATATCATAATAAAACAAGAAGAAAAAAATTGAGAAATCATTTGCTTGTTTGAAAGTTGTGATTTTTGTATCAAATTGTCTACAAAAGCGGTGACTCCATATTTGACAAAATAAAAAAGGAAAAGAAAATTATCATTTGCTGTCAATTTGAATCAAGGAGCGTGCCCATGTAATCCATGACGTCAGCAAGGAGCGTTCTACTTCCAATGGGTATATTTTTGTGTATAAATAGAAGTGTTGTGTGTGGAGAAAAATTAAGAACTTGAAGAGAAAAATTTCCGTGTGCTTCAAAATTTTGAGTATATTGTATTTTGCTCGTTCACTTTCAGATCTAAGTATAGCCTTTGATCTTACACTTTCATATCTACTCTTTGTGAGAGAATTATTGTAAAAGAGGGTTTAAGTACCACTTATTTTTATTCATTATTTTTGTGAGAGATTTTGTAAGGGTGAGGCATTTATTGTTGAGTAAGGCTCAATAGATAAAAGTAAGTCCTGTGCAAAATCTACAAGCTTGGTGAAGACTTAGTGGTGTATTAATTCATTTTGATAGTAAAGAAATTCTCAAGAAGGTTCCTTGGGGAGTGGACGTAGGCCTGGCGTGCCGAACCACCATAAATCTCAGTGTTTGATTTTCTCTCCTATCTCTCTTATTTTTTATATTGATAATTATTATTCTGTTTTTTATTTGTTAAAATTCTGAATATTGTGTTTATAAAATTTAATATTGTAAATTTTTTTTAAATAACCCAATTCACCCCCCCTCTTGGGTTGCCTACGTGGGATAACAGACTGTGGGCAATTTCCTTTGTTTATGCCTCTCACAATATGTCGAAACGCAAGGAATTTTGGAAGTGTTTGATCCATCATGCCCGAAGCAATAGTTATCCGTAGCGCTGTGTGGGGGATTTTAATCAGATTGGCTCTATGTTGGAAAAACAAGGCGGCGTAAAGTGTAGTCGGTCTTAAATTGAAGGTTTTCAATCGATGATTTTAGAGTGTGCTCTAATAGATCTTGAATTTAATGGTAATGCCTATACTTAGACGAACAACCAAGTTGGCGACACCAATATCCGTGAAAGGCTGGATAAATCTTTTGCCTCGATAGACTGGCGGGATAAGTTTCCTTTTGCTCAGGTTTTTCATAAGAGCATCATTGGGTCCGACCACTGCCCTTTGATTGTTAATTGTTGTGTTTCGCTAAAACTAGTCCCACGGCAATTCAAATTTGAATCTATCTGGACTATACCCGGAGTGTGGGGAAGTTATTAAGAGGACTTGGGCGACTCTTTCAACTGGATCTCCTTTGTTTCAATTGGTTAAAACGGCTGAAAGCTTGTCGGGATAGCTTGCTGCTGTGGAGCATAAGTTCTTTTGGGAATAACAAGAGGGTGATTGCTGATTGTAAACTTAAGCTGGCTTGTTTTCAAAGTCTACCTCCTACTGTTCAAAATTGCCATGACCAATGAACCTGTCATGACTAGCTTGAAAACTTATTACTGAGAGAGGAGATGTTCCTACACCAACGCTCTCGGGTCAATTAGCTGTCTTTCGGGGACCGGAACACAGCATTTTTTCATGCAACTCTTACCAAACGTAGGCAGAGAAATCAACTGAAGCGTCTTAAGTCTTCGAGTGGCGTCTGGTTAGAAACGGATGAGGATATTAACACACACTTATATGCTTATTTTTCGAAGCTATTCTCCTCTGACGGTAACTGTGATTTGAAGGAGGCTTTGAGTATGGAAGATTCTATTATCACACCCGAGATGAACTCTCGTCTAACCAGGGACATGTTAGATGATCAGATTAAATCGGCAGTGTTTTAATTAAGGTCAATTAAGGCCCCTGGGCCTGATGGATATCCTAGTTTGTTCTACCACCGGTATTGGCATGAGATTGGGAATGAAGTATGCACAGCTGTTCACAGTTTCTTTGTGAGGGGTTTTATGTTGAGAGAGTTAAACCAAACTACCCTGGTCTTAATCCCGAAAATTAAAGCTCTGGAAACACTTTCGCAATTTCGACCTATTTGCTTATGCAACTTTACTCTTAAGATCATCACCAAAGTTTTGGCAAATCGGGTGAAAAAGGTGCTGGCTATGATAATATCCCCAAACCAATCGGCCTTCGTTCTTGGGCGTCTGATCCAGGATAACATTCTCGTGGCCCATAAAGCTTTTTATTTTTTAAAACTGCAAAAGTGGGGTCCAACGTCAAATATGGTTATTAAGATTGATTTCAACAAAGCCTATGATCGGGTCCAATGGAATTTTCTTCAAACGGTTATGCAGAGGATGGGATTTCATGATAAATGGGTTCATTGGGTCATGCAATGTGTTTCCACAGTTAACTTTGCGGTTATTGTTAATGAGGCTAAGTGCACGAATTCAAACCTTCTTGTGGTATTCGACAATGGAACCCCCTCTTTCCTTACCTCTTCCTTTTGGTGATTGAGGTTTTTTCGAAACTTCTTAATTGAAGTTTAAGAGATGAGGCTTTTTCTGGGATAAATATTCGAAGGGGCTGCCCTTGGCTGTCATATTTGTTGTTTGCCGACGATGCTCTATTATTTACCACAGTGACTGTTAATTATAGTCGGGAAATTCTTCGTGTTTTGGAAATTTATGGTCGGGCATCAGGTTGAAAAGTCGGGCATCCAGTTTTCTTCTAATACTCGTTTGGGTTTACAACAGCAAAAATGTGATCTTATGCACATTAATCCAGTTCCAACAGGTTCTACATACTTGGGGTTGCCGACTTGTTGGGGTAGATCTAAGCGTGAGGCCTATGGTTTTATTATGGAGAGAGTCCTTGACAAACTTCAAGGATGGAACCTTAAATTATTGTCCCATGCGGGTCGGGAAACTCTTATCCAATCGGTTGCTCAAGCTATACCCACTTATGCAATGGCTTGCTTTCTATTTCCTAGGAAATTGTGCACTAATTTGAATTCTTTGTTGAGCAATTTCTGGTGGAAAGGTGATCCTGAGAGTAGAGGCATCCATTGGGCCTCATGGGCAAAGATGTCTAAACCAAAACACCAAGGAGTGATGGGTTTTCGGGACTTTCACTCCTTTAATAAAGCCTTATTGGCTCACCAGGGGTGGCGCTTGTGCTAATTCCCTAACTCTTTCTGTGCCAAATTTTTCAAGGGCCTGTATTATCCAAACTCAGATTTTTGAATGCTCGCAAAGGGGCTCGGGCTTCATGGGCTTGGGTTAGCATTTTGGAGGGTCGTGAGGTGCTAAATTGAGGGACTCGCTGGCAGGTTAGCATTGGTAAATCCATTAGATTTTGGGAAGACAAATGGGTAGCTTCGTCTCAAGATTTCCGCGTGAGATCTCACAAACCCAGTGGGTGCAATTTGTCCATGATTGATGAAGCTATCAATTCCCACACAAAATGTTGGAATAAAGATATGTTGCAAAATGTGCTCTCCCCCACGGAGGTTGAAGAAATTTGTGTGACTCCCATTACGACTGAAGAACAAGAAGATCGTTTGATTTGGCACCATGATCCAAAAGGAATTTATTCGGTCAAATCCGGGTATCGATCTGTATTTGAACACCAACAGCATCATGCAGGGGATCAGTCGTCTTCTTCGTTCTAGGTTCCTGATTTTGTTTCAAAGTTTGTTTCGGCACTCCCCCTGCCCCCTAAACTTCATCATTTCAGGTGGCGTGCATGCAATAATCTCTTGGCTTCTAAAGTCAATCTTACCCGTCATCAATGTTCTAAAGATGAGGTCTGTCCCATTTGTCAACAAGCTTCTGAAACGGTTGAGCATCTGCTATGTGGTTGTGAATGGACGCGGACGGTATGGTTTGGGAGTAGTTTAAATATCAATCTCAGCTCTGGGACCATTGGATCGATCCAACGATGGACTTGCAAGATGTTTTAAGCTATTATCAACAAGAGTGATCGTGTGGATTATTTCTATAGAGTGGTATGGTTGGCTTGGCATATTTGGAAAGCATGAATGATTTTGTCTTTAATCATCACCCCATTGACCTCTGCTCTATTATTTTCTAAGCTGGCCAAGATTACAGTGAATCTACAAATGGGTTACCAATTAGTCCTCAGAGCTTTGGCCTTTCAAGCTCTCATACAGAAGTGTCAAGGATGTGGATTCCTCCTCGGCATAGGACTCTCAAAGCCAATTGCGATGTAGCATTACAACCTAGCACTTCGAAAGCATCAATGGTAGTGCTTATTCGAGACTGTTATGGCTTTGTTGTGAATAGAGCTATATGAATAGAGGTAGTGGGGTCAGTCATGCAAGAAGAAGCCATGGCGATTCGATGGGCATGTCTTTTAGCTCGTTCCCTTAATCTATCTCAGGTGGAAATTGTTGGTGATAACAAAGTAGTGATCTGCTTATGTGTATCGGAGGATGATTGTCACGACCCAAACCCGCCCCTATGGGTTTAGCATCGTAACCGGCCAGTAATCCGTGATTACCAAAGGCCTACTTAACAGTAAGGACAGTAATACAGAGTAAGGGGCTGGCGGAAGCCAAACAGTAAATAAAAGATGTCCAATGAGCTGTGAAAATTTGAGTGCGAAAAGACTTTTATGTACGAAGCCACATTCACAACCAAAACATATATACATACATCATATACACATAACATCCAAGTTAGGGACCACATCCCTTCACCATACTGTACAGTCAAGTCTTAAGCATTCGCTACAAAAACAAAGACAAATGGGTGAATCTGAAACACCCCAAGACAGTCTTGGCTTGAACAGACTTGGAACCTTGGAGTGAGGCACAATGGTTGGCTTGACAAAATGAGAGCTTAACTTGACGCTCCTAGCTTCGGTCTGGTGCCTGGCCACCTACATACATATATAAACAGTGAGCTAAAACCCAGTGAATAACAACTGTGCAAAGGGGTTAGGAATGAATGTCATTTCATTAACTAAAACAGTCATTTGCATCAGTAAATCAATTATTCAATTAGTGGCTCATATTTCATGCCATATCAGTCATTTAGAAATCATAACAATCATACGTAGTACGTCCAACAGCAAAACAGTACAGTAGGTCTTAATAGACCGAACAGTCAGTTGATGGCCATCAAAATAGTGAACAGTAGTAGTTCCAGACATTGGAACTAACAGAGATCTCTGTAACAATAGCAGTCACAGTAAGTTGCTATGGATGCCACGAGTACAGTTTACAAATAGGACAAACATTCATTCAGTAAACAGTGTCATTTCAGAAAGCAGTACGATCAATCGTTCAGAATAATTATAATTGAACATATCTTTACAACATTGTTACTCACAGATTACTGGACTATAGACAGGCTAGTCAGCGTCCTCGGGTGTCAACCCTACACAGTTGCAGAACGAACACACACTGGGATTAATAACTTAGCCCCTATCTTGACTTGGTGTGGTTCTATAACATTATTCTCATTAAGATGCCTTAAACATGGCCTAGGAATGCCTAGGATGGGATGAGGATGCAAAGATGCACTTTAAAACACTTTTCAAAATTTGTTGAAAATAGGGGTCTCGCTCGAGCGTGGATTTCTACGCTCAAGCGGACATGCATATGCAGACAAAGAAGCTTCGCTCGAGCGTGACTTCCCTCACTCGAGCGGACTGCAACTCATGAAAAGTACTGGTTGCACGTTTTTCACGTTCGATGGACGCTCGACGCCCACGTTCGAGCGTGAGACTCAGACCCTCGCTCGAGCTCAGATTACCTCGCTCGAGCAGATTGCAAAACACATGAACTTTTGGGCATATACATTTCATGCTCGAGCGTGACTCTCGACGCTCGAGCGTGACTCTCGACGCTCGAGCGGAAGCGCATGTACTCAGAGTGTACTCTCGAGCGTGAAGTCCTCTGCTCGAGCGTGGATAAAAAATATGGAATTTCCAGATTGATCTTCAAGCACAAAACTCAACCTCAAAAGTTTCAAATTCGATTTTTCTGGGCTAATTTTCTGGAAAACACTTAGAAACCCATAATACAACATGTTTCAAAGATCATTTTATGAAATCAAGCCCAAAGGTGTGACAATTGAATACAATTTCAACTAAAACTTGAAGAACAATGCAAGAACATAACATGCATGAGTTCCTATGAACTCTAATGCTCCAAAACATGATCAAATGCAAGATTAGGCTCAAAATTATGGTGAGTTCATGGACCATAACTAAAATATGAACATGCATATGGAAGTTCTCATGTAATTGGTCTCAAAACTCAATGACATGGACATGCATGCACACATTGCTTCTCAATTCAACTCTTTAGGCTATAACTTGACTCTAGTCTCCAATATTTCCATGAACCATGCAAGAAACAACTTAAATTCACAATTAAGAGAAAGAATTCTCTACCTCAAGTCTTGAATTCTAAGTATGGAAGCCCAATTTTGCAAGTCTCATTCAATTCCTCTAATTCTCCAAGCCAATTCTTGTTGAATCAATTCTTTTCTCCTACTCTCCCTCTCTCTCTCGGTTTGGTCTTGAAAATGGCTGAAGAGTGGTGTGTCAAAGTGTATGAATTAACTCGAAACAATGCTTTTGAGAAAGGCCCACTCAATGGCAACAAAGTAATTAACTTACATTCAATTAATCTATATTTAATCTAGCATTATTCAATCTAAATTAATCATTCCAAGTTGGATTTTAATTAAACCTACCATAAAATTCTATAAGTCCTAATTAGCATATAACACCAATCAATTTCTGAATCGGTCGTCGATAAGGCTTTCAATTTGCAATTCAAAATTAGAACATGGACAGATCATTCAATGAACAGATAGAAATGCAATTAAAGCAACATACTCATGCAATCAGTTCAGGATTTCATCTTAATCAATTACTTATCATGCTCAAACACAATTTAACGCTAATCAATGGTGAGGGTTGTCACAGTATTCCCCCCTTAAAAAGAGTTTGGTCCTCCAAACTCGAATTATCTTCATTTTGGACGAGCACTGGATCCAGAGGGAACAATTCAGGATATCTTTTCATCATATCGTTTTCCTCTTTCCCAAGTGGCATAAATGCCACCGTGGTTTTGCTGATCCACTGTCACTAATGGGATTTCTTTATTTCTCAACTTCTTGATTCGTCGATTTACGATCTGGATAGGCCGTTCTTCATAAGTGTAGTCATCACTTAGCACTACACGGGTAGGCTCAATAACATGGAAGGGATCCTGGAGATAATCCCTCAACATTGAAATATGGAAGGCATTATGCATATGCTCCATTTCAGGAGGAAGTGTTACTTGGTACGCCACTGGATTGATCCTTTCAATGATTTCATACGGCCCAACATATCTCGGTGCTAGCTTACCCTTAACCCTAAAACGAGTATGCCTTTTCATTGGTGTTACTTTAACAAAAACATGATCACTCACTTCATATTCCCTGTCTCGCCTTCGCACATCCGCATAACTTTTCTGTCGGCTTTGTGCGATTTTCAATCTTTGTTGAATCAGTTTCACCTTTTCTGTGGTCTCATGTAAAATCTCGGGCCCAAGTAAAGGCCCGTCTCCAACTTCTGCCCAACAAATAGGAGATCGGCATTTTCTGCCATATAAAGCCTCAAAAGGTGCCATACCAATGCTCGAGTGAAAACTGTTGTTGTAGGCGAATTCAGCCAAAGGTAAATGACTTTCTCAATTTCCTTGGAAATCAAGAACACACATACGCAGTAAGTCTTCCAGAGTCTGGATGGTTCTTTCTGATTGGCCATCTGTTTGAGGATGGTATGCACTACTCAGTCTCAATTCGGTACCCAATGCCGTTTGCAGACTTTGCCAAAATCTCGATGTAAACTTCGAGTCCCTATTAGAAAGAATAGATACAAGCACTCCATGTAATCTAACAATCTCATTGATATAAATTGTAATCAATTTGTCCGCATTATAAATTGTTTTGACAGGTAAGAAGTGAGCAGATTTAGTCAATCGATCAACAATAACCCAAATTGAGTCCATACCTTTACTGGAGCGAGGCAATCCAACAATGAAATCCATAGTAATATGTTCCTATTTCCACTCCGGTATCGGTAAAGGCTGAAGTAAGCCTGCGGGTCGTTGGTGTTCAGCTTTAACTTGTTGGCAATGTAGACATTTCGACACAAAGTCAGCAATCTCTTTCTTCATTCTCGACCACCAAAAATTAAGTTTCAAGTCTTAGTACATTTTTGTATTTCCTGGATGAATGGAAAGTTTTGAATTGCGGCCTCTCTGGAAAATTCACCTTTTTAGTTTAGAATCATTTGGTACACACAACCTTCCCTGAAATTTCAACACATTGTTTTCAAATTTAAAGTCTGGCCTTGGTTTGGATTCCCGTTCATCAACGACCTTCTTCAAAAAGTCATCTAGGTGTTGTTTCTCTTTAATCTCTTCAATAAGTGCCGGTTGGGCAGAGATAGCAGCCAATGTCCCACCTTGTTCTCGTAGAACAATCTCAACTTCGAATTTCTCAAGATCACACAGCAGTTCTTTCTGTCCGGTGAGTAAATAGGCCAAATTCCCAATTGATTTTCGACTGAGTGCATCGGGAACGGTGTTAGCTTTCCCCGGATGGTACAAAATCTACAAGTCGTAGTCTTTTATCAGTTCTAACCATCTCCGCTGTCTCATGTTCAACTCTTTCTGTGTGAAGAAGTATTTTAAACTCTTGTAATCGATGTACATCTCACATGTTGCCCCATATAAGTAGTGGCACCAAATTTTCAATGCAAATACCACTGCGGCAAGTTCTAAATCATGAGTGGGGTAGTTCTTTTCATGTGGTCTCAGTTGTCGGGAAGCATACGCAATAACTTTACCGTTCTGCATTAATACATATCCTAAACCCTTATAAGAAGTATCACTAAAAATAGTAAATCCATCCGTACCTGAGGATAGGGTAAGAATCGGTGTAGTCACAAGTCGAGTATTTAATTCTTGGAAAGCTGATTCTCTCTGGTCGGTCTAGTCAAATGATATTCCCTTTTGAGCCAATTGAGTCAATGGTAGAGCAATTTTGGAAAAATCTTTCACAAACCTTCTGTAGTACTCGGCTAAACCCAAGAAACTCCGAACTTCAGTAACATTAGTCGGTCTAGGCCAATTCACCACTGCTTCAATCTTCTGTGGGTTAACTGAAATGCCATCCTTACTAATCACATGCCCCAAAAACATAACATTATCAAGCCAAAATTCACACTTTGTTAGTTTTGCATACAGTTTCTGTTCTCTTAAGGTCTGTAAAGCAATTTTCAAATGTCGTTCATGTTCTTCCTTACTCTTGGAATAAATCAAAATGTCATCTATAAAAACAACCACAAATTCATCGAGGAATGGTTTGAAAATTCTGTTCATAAGGTCCATAAATGCAGCAGGCGCATTAGTAACTCCGAAAGGCATAACAAGAAATTCATAATGTCCGTACCTCATTCGAAAGGCAGTCTTTTCAATGTCCTCTGTTTTGACTTTCAACTGGTGATATCCGGATCTAAGGTCAATTTTGGAGAAAACCTAGGCACCTTGCAATTGGTCAAATAAATCATCAATACGAGGCAATGGGTATCTGTTTTTCACTGTTACCTTGTTCAATTCGCAGCAGTCAATGCAGAGTCTTAGCGAGCCGTCTTTCTTTTTTACAAATAAAACTAGTGCGCTCTATGGTGAAGTACTGGGCCTGATGAACTTCTCATCCAACAATTCTTGCAGCTGAATTTTCAATTCTTTCAATTCAGTAGGTGCCATTCTGTACGGAGCTTTGGAAACTGGCTATGTACCCGGTAACACTTTAATAGTGAACTCAATCTCCCTATCAATCAAATCCCCTAGCAAGTCATCTGGAAAAATATCTGGGAATTCTCTGACTATAGAAATACTGTCCACATTAGTTTTAGTATCAGTAGGTACAGTCAATATGCAACATAAATACCCTTTACACCCCTTTTTGATTAATTTGAAAGCTTTCATGTACGAAATCAAATATGGGGGAGGTACTACACCAACTCCGTTAAATACGAATTCAGGCAATCCAGGTGGATGAAAAACAACTTGTTTCGTTACACAGTCTATGGAAGCATGATATTTTGTTAACCAGTCCATTCCCAAAATTACATCGAAATGATCAATATTCAAAGGCAGTAAATCAATATACAAAAGTGCATCCCCAATAACAATTTCATATGTAGGATACACATAAACACAAGTCATGGATCCCCCAGCAGGTGAAGATACAGCTAACAAATAGTTCATGGGTTCCAGTGGTCTATTTAATTTTCGTGAAAAAGCATGCGAGGCAAACGAATGTGTAGACCCCGAATTAATCAGAACATAAGCATTTTGAGTACAAATTGAGAGTATACCTGACACAACTGTCTCGGTGTTCTGCACGTCTCCCGGTACGAGTGCAAACACCCGCCTTGCCTTAAAGGCTCCTTTCCGGTAGCTTTGGAATTGTGTTTTGGTGTAACAGTTGATGCTACGACACTAGCTCCAGCCTTACTATTGCCTTGAGACGTGGAAGGGCAATCTTTGACCATGTGGCCCACCTTGCCACACCTGTAACAAGCACCAGAAATCTTATAGCAAACCCCCTTATGCCTTTTTCCACATTCGGAGCAGGGTGGTATGGAACTGTTTCCCTGACTAGAGCTGCTTGTTGACCCTGTGTTCTGCTTTTTATTCAATGAGTTACTTCGGCCCTTTTTGAAATTAAAGCCTCGCCTCTTACCCCGCCATTCAGTCACCGGTGTTTTAGCCTATTGTAATGCGGTAACATTTGCCTCGGCCATAATTGCTCGGTCAAGGACATCCACGTATTTAAGTAATTTCAAAACATTGATTCGATCCAGTATCTCTACGTTAAGCCCGCCTTCAAACTTTCTGGCCTTTTTATAATCAGTATCAACCATGTGTGGTGCATATAGGACGAGTTCAGTGAACTTAGATTCATATTCTGCTACTGACATGGTACCTTGCTTCAATTGTTCAAATTCGGTTACCTTGCGGTCTCGGACACACTGGGGAAAGTATTTTTCAAAAAAAGATTCTTTAAACTAAGCCCAAGTCATAGCATTATTGGTATCACGTACAAGAATCCACCACCGTCTAGCTTCTTCTTGTAAAGTGAAGGTAGCCAGTAATACCTTGTGTGCCTCCGAACAAGGAAATACTTCAAACAACTTTTCGGTTTCTAAAACCCATGCTTCGGCCTTTAATGGTTCAAGGCCTCATTGGAATGATAGTGGCTTCATTTTGTTGAACTTCTGTGTCAAAGCAATTACATCATCATGAATATTCGGTTCTGGTTGTACTGGAGGAGATGGGGGCTGTTGGTTCTGTTGTTGTCTTAGGGCCTCAGTCAACAGTTCAACCGTTCTTTCTAACCTTGCCATTCTTGCCTCAAATGATTCAGATTCATCGGCATTTCTTACATTCTCCATTTCACTATATGCAATACGGTAATAATAAACATAGGAAGTTGCTTACTTAAGCACATTAGCACATATATTCATATCATGGCCACACACATTTACCCATGTTCACGCAATGCCCTAATTACTTTTCTAGGACATCCTATAGCTTATTTGGGCACGTGTGTGCGGTTTAACTCGTGCTCTGATACCACTCTGTCAAGACCCAAACCCGCCCCTATGGGTTTAGCATCGTAACCGGCCAGTAATCCATGATTACCAAAGGCCTGCTTAACAGTAAGGATAGTAATACAGAATAAGGGGCTGGCGGAAGCCAAACAGTAAATAAAAGATGTCCAATGAGCTGTGAAAATCTGAGTGCGAAAAGACTTTTATGTGCAAAGCCACATTCACAACCAAAACATATATACATACATCATATACACATAACATCCAGGTTAGAGACCACATCTCTTCACCATAATTGTACAGTCAAGTCTTAAGCATTCGCTACAAAAACAGAGACAAATGAGTGAATCTGAAACACCCCAAGACAGCCTTGGCTTAAACATACTTGGAACCTCGAAGTGAGGCACAATAGTTGGCTTGACAAAACGAGAGCTTAACTTGACGCTCCTAGCTTCGGTCCGGTACCTGGCCACCTACATACATATATAAACAGTGAGTTAAAGCCCAGTGAATAACAACTGTGTAAAGGGGTAAGGAATGAATGTCATTTCATTAACGTCATTTCATTAACCAAAACAGTCATTTGCATCAGTAAATCAGTTATTCAATTAGTGGCTCATATTTCATGCCATATCAGTCATTTAGAAATCATAACAGTCATACATGGTATGTCCAATAGCAAAACAGTACAGTAGGTCTTAATAGACCGAACAGCCAGTTGATGGCCATCAAAACAGTGAACAGTAGTAGTTCTAAACATTGGAACTGACAGAGATCTCTGTAACAGTAGCAGTAACAGTAAGTTGCTATGGATGCCACGAGTACAATTTACAAATAGGACAAACATTTATTCAGTAAACAGTGTTATTTCAGAAAGCAGTACAATCAATCGTTCAGAATAATTATAATTGAACATATCTTTACAACATTGTTACTCACAGATTACTGGGCTATAGACAGGCTAGTCAGCGTCCTCGGGTGCTAACACCTACACAGTTGCAGAACGAACACACACTGGGATTAATAACTTAGCCCCTATCTTGACTTAGTGTGGTTCTATAACATTATCCTCATTAAGATGCCTTAAACATGGCCTAGGAATGCCTAGGATGGGATGAGGATGCAAAGATGCACTTTAAAAACACTTTTCAAAATTTGCTGAAAACAGGGGTCTCGCTCGAGCGTGGATTTCTACGCTCGAGCGGACATGCAGACAAAGAAGCTCCGCTTGAGTATGGCTTCCCTCGCTCGAGCGGAACTGCAACTCATGAAAAGTACTGGTTGCACGTTTTTCACGCTCGATGGACACTCGATCCACGATCGAGCGTAAGATTCAGACCCTCGCTCGCTCGAGCGCAGATTACCTTACTTGAGCAGACTGCAAAACACATGAACTTCTAGGCATATGCATTTCACGCTCGAGTGTGACTCTCGACGCTCGAGTGGAAGTGCATGTACTCAGAGTGTACGCTCAAGCGTAGATAAAAAATTTAGAATTTCCAGATTGATCCTCAAGCACAAAACTCAACCTCAAAAGCTTCAAATTCGATTTTTTCTGGGCTAATTTTCTAGAAAACACTTAGAAACCCATAATACAACATGTTTCAAAGATCATTTTATGAAATCAAGCCCAAAGGTGTGACAATTGAATACAATTTCAACTAAAACTTGAAGAACAATGCAAGAACATAACATGCATGAGTTCTTATGAACTCTAATGCTCCAAAACATGATCAAATGCAAGATTGGGCTCAAAATTATGGTGAGTTCATGGACCATAACTAAAATATGAACATGCATGTGGGAAGTTCTCATGTAATTGGTCTCAAAACTCAATGATATTGGACATGCATGCACACATTGCTTCTCAATTCAACTCTTTAGGCTATAACTTGACTCTAGTCTCCAATATTTCCATGAACCATGCAAGAAACAACTTAAATTCACAATTAAGAGAAAGAATTCCCTACCTTAAGTCTTGAATTCTAAGTATGGAAGCCCAATTTTGTAAGTCTCCCTTCAATTCCTCTAATTCTCCAAGCCAATTCTTGTTGAATCAATTCTTTTTCTCCTACTCTCCCTCTCTCTCTCGGTTTGGTCTTGAAAATGGCTGAAGAGTGGTGTGTCAAAGTGTATGAATTAACCCGAAACAATGCTTTTGAGAAAGGCCCACTCAATGGCAACAAAGTAATTAACTTACATTCAATTAATCTATATTTAATCTAGCATTATTCAATCTAAATTAATCATTCCAAATTGGATTTTAATTAAACCTACCATAAAATTCTATAAGTCCTAATTAGCATATAACACCAATCAATTTCTGAATCGGTTGCCGATAAGACTTTCAATTCGCAATTCAAAATTAGAACATGGACAGATCATTCAATGATAAACAGATAGAAATGCAATTAAAGCAACATACTCATGCAATCAGTTCAGGATTTCATCTTAATCGATTACTTATCATGCTCAAGCACAATTTAACGCTAATCAGAGGTGAGGGGTTGTCACAATGATTTGCCTTGGAGTTGTGCTACTATCATTGAGGACATTAGATGCTTGGCCAACCATTGTAATTTTTCCTGTTTGTGGACTCCTCGTGAGGCCAACAGAGCTGCTTATTGGACAGCCAAAGCCTTTCTTAATGGGTCTTTTGTCACTAACTAGCTTTGTAATCCTCATGAAGGACTGTGTAAAGCTTTAGCTTTGGTTTCGTAATCTAATGTCAGGCGTTCAAAAAAAAAAAAAAAAAAACCCCGGATACATCAAAAACATAGTAATGTCCAATTGCCAAGTTACAATTTAAATGTGTTTTTACTAATTTGATTGATTCAACACACTGTTTGGCTCACTGGGTGACATTTATGAAAAACAAAGTTACAACCTTGTTGGACTCACAATGACTCCCAAACATTAGTAATATGGCATGAAAAATAATTTGTAAACATCAAATTTATATAAAAAAAAATATATATTTAGAATGATGTATTTAATGATACTTGTGAAATTATAAGGACAATAGTGGGTATTTTGATTTTTAAAAAAATAAATAAAATTGAAAGGATTACATGATGCCAACATATCTGTATAAAATTTTTGGATAAATATTCAGTTTGTATATCATTACTAATTTAACATTTACATAATGCAATTTAGAAAAAGAAAATGAAAATTATTTTCTCCATACATAGAGATAAGGCTGACGGTGGCAGATTGATTGAGGAAGGGTTGGCCAAGCAATGAAGTTAGGTGAGGGAGGGGGGTTGTCGATTGGGGAGGGTGGGAAAGGGATAGAAGAGGGGTGAAAGCATTTCGGTTATTTTTTTTTTATATATATTTGATATTCTCTTTTTTCCTTTCCATTTCTATTGATATTTTTATATTATTTGTACTAAAGGTCATTTTTATAATATTTTTTTAAAATAAAATCTTGTAGTTATTTTTATAAATAAAAAAATGAACAAAACGAGTTAGGGGTGCATATGATTTTTTTCAATATATTTATTCAATTTTGAGTATCATTAGATTTGGATTAAGTCTTAATTTATGTATATTGCACACAAACTTCTATTTATATTTGTCGAAGGGTAAAAATATTGACTCAAAATCTAGAGGTAAAAACATTGGTCCAAAACCCAAGCCCAGCCAAGCCGGACACATTAAGAGAAAAGCCTAGATCATCAATAGGTCCGTCAGACGAAGAAAACAATTGTCACGTGACCAGAGCCTGAGTAAAATCGACCTTTAAAAGGAGATCTGCAGAATGTAGGGGATGCCCTTAGATCCATTCATAATAAACGGTGAGTACATCAATCGTTAGAGATAGGGGTGTAGGTCCAGTCTACTCAAACGACACAACCATCCGATGAACTTAATCGAATAGAGGGAGCAATCGGCAAGTTGACTATTAACGCCTGACATAATTTAAGCCACACAAAACAAATTGATCCCAATAGTAAAAGATCAAAACAACCTGGTCACTTGTCTAGCCAAAGTCTGGTAATAAGTGGAGTCCTTAGATTAAGATGCTAATCCAACGACCTAGACCCAAGACAATTACATTATAAAATGAGGAATAAGGAAAAGCGAATGAAGTAACACAAAAGAAAAACAAGTCTTTATTCTTAACCAAATATTATATGGCTGGTCATCATTCTGACTTTGACCGTCGGATGGTCCTTCCGACTATCCCCTAGTTGGGAGTGATATATGATAAGTTGGTTTCTTTTTATAAAGTAAATAAAGGAGCACTTTATCTCGTTTTTCCTGTCAAAAAAATCTCTACCTTCCACAATATTGAAATATTCTCATTTAATTGTTCTATTAAAAGTGAACACACTTAATCATTGCCCGATTATTGATCTCGATCTCCATTTAGACCTTATGCCTATAACATTATTGATCTGTCTTATTTCTAATTATTTTTTGTTAATTTATTAATTTTCTTTAATATAATAAATTAACAGTTTCAACTAAAATGAAATACTTTAAATTGGTTTGGTTTAGTTTTAATATTTGATTGATTAGACTCCCAGTCTAAAAATTTAAAATCAATCATAATTAATTTAATTTTAAATTTAATATAAACTACAACCAACCCCGATTCATAACGACACAAATGATCGGGACCGGAAAGCCAATATGAAATGAGAAGAACACGTTCTCATTTTAATTGGGCTTTTGAATATTCAAAAACACACAATTCACGAAAATCATCCGTTGATTCAAGTTTCATTTAACAGTTAGATTTGGAGTTTGTTTGGCATATTTTAATAAGTGTATTTATTTAAATAAGTGTATTTATTTAAGTCACATTATATTTTTATTTTTTACATATTTTTTCGTAAAAAATAAAAAATATATTTATTTAGATCAATTCCAAACAATCTCGTAAAATCAGAAGTCAAAAAGTTATTATTATAAATTATTAAATTTTTATTTTTATTTTTTAAAAATTAAAAAAGTCAAATTCCAAATAGGACTTCATACTAGGAGTGGATATCGACCAGCTGGCCCGCATAGCTCAACCTTATTTTTCTCGAGCTTGGAAAGATTGTTTTGATCCATAGGATAGGGTTGGACCAATATTTTTAGCCCAAAATATTAAGGGGGAGTTACGGGGGTAGTCCTATGGACCAGTCTTATTACCCAGCAGGTCCTACCCAAAAAAAATCAAACAATGTTTTTCATTTTTACCCCTAGACTCAACACTGCAACCTAACATCCGGCCACCGTCTCCGTTGAAAAACACAGAGACACTAATAAATGTTATCTGTATTTACCAAACCACTTAAATTACTTATTCTTTCTCACTCACATAC